>VZRX01023552.1:79090-158713 GCA_013398075.1 Notiomystis cincta | reverse complement strand
GGCCGGCCCTGCGGCGGCTCGGGGGCACCGGCAGCGTTCTGCGCGGAGCCGCGGGCGGCCGCTTTACCGAGTGCGCCACACGGCCGCGGCCTGGGGCGGGCCCGGCCTCCCCCGCGGGGCAGCCCGAGGGGAACTTGTCGGTGTCGCCGTGGCGGAGGGGTAACACAGAGCCCCGCTCTGCTGCCCAAGGGCCGTTTTATCATAGCGGTGCGTTTAAACTTGTCAGGGGCTACGAGCAGCCGTGTCCCATCTGAGCGTCTGCTACCTGCCGAGGACTTTGAAGGTTCTCCTTTCTGTGGGCTTTTTTCCCTTTAAATTCGTTTGGTTTAATAGTTTTTAAATGAGTGGAAGAGAAGCTGAATAAAACGTTCAGTGTTGTGCATGATAATAAATTCTCTGGTTTTTTAGAAGTTTGGGGCCTAAACTTGCCAAAGAATTTGAATATATTGGCATCTGTGACTCATGTACAGAAAAGTGCTGGAGGTTCATTTTTGTTGGGTTGGTTGCAGTTATAAGTGAATTTGAATGCCTTATCAAGAGTCAGCTGAACAGTGAAGTATTGCAAAACTTCGTGTGAAAATAGCACGTTTGTGTTTAAGGAAGATAAATTCTACTGCGCTTTTTTGCCTTTGTATGAAAGTTTCAAACACAACGGTGGTAGAAACATTCATGTAAGTGTGAATATTTCAGTACTGAAAGATGAAAATGTGTATGCAAACCAGGCAAGTCTAATAATAATCATGACCAGATTCTCACTTACCTTAAATTAACTTTATTAAATTAGAGTTGTTGAGTAGATCTTTCAGTTTTCACAATTAACTGTCATGAGAAGTTGCTTCTGTGGTCATGGGACAGGTCTTTGCTTTACTGGATACTTGTAAGACATAAGGTGCTGGGGTTTTATGGTAAAATAAACAAGATGTGTTGGTGTTCTTGTTTCCAGACATGACCCATCAGATGATGGATTGTGTGACTTCCTATAAATATTTTTTATTCAGTAGAGAGTGTTCCATTGCAGAGAAATTTGGCTTTTGTTTCCACACAACATGATCTGTTTCCTAAGCCTCACTCTAAACAATATAATGAAAGGTCTGATGATTGTGCACCCTCAGTTGCCAGTTGGATTTGATGGGTTATTTCTTCTTTGTCAAGTCACAGCTAACAGGTAAGCCAGCAGTTTTTGTGCCCAGGATTTGTGCTGTGGTGTTTTTCTACTTCTGAGACCTTTTTCATTGTAGCTACTTTCGATAGTAATTCTTATTGCAAAGAAATACACTCACTTAGCTGTAGGCCTTTGGTTGAGGTGTGTCTGAGCAAGCAAGAAACCACTTAGGTCACTGTTGTCATATTTGTGTTAAGGAGGAAACAGTGTCTGCAATCTGCTGTTAGAGTCACTTGTCCCAAAGGTCAGGAGAGCTTTCACATGCCATTAGACTTGTGGCATATGAACTTGCAAAAAGAACAGGAAAAGTGCTGTTTGAAACCTCAGAGCTTCTTCTGAGACTTCTGCTTTGATGAAAGGCTGTGCCTGAGCTTCTTGAAAGTTCTGTTTACAGTTGTCTCTGAGCAGTTTGGTGCTTTCTGGTGTCAACTAATTTTTATCTCTTTGGGGTTGATAGCTGTTTTCCCCATCTGTTAAAAATAAAAGGGATAGAGCAACCTGAGATATAGAGGTGGCTCCCTTGAAACAAATGGGCAGCAGGTAATAGACCAAGAAGAGAAAGCTCATGTCTGGCTTCTGTCCTAGTTCTTTGACACACGTGTTGGAACTCTTAAGTGAGGTTTTTTTCCTCCCCCTCCCCACTGAATGGAGTCTCTTGGCCCTAACTCCTGATTGCCTCCAGATATTTTGGGGGCATTTTGTGGGTACTGTAAACTGACAAAGCCTGAGTCTTTCTTACTGTGCTTCAGTGGCTCTGCAGGTACTGTGGGAAATAGAACTTCAAATAGCAGTAGTAGCATGCAAAGACTGGTAGATCTATAAAATTGTTGGTAAATACGTTTTTTTGGAGACTGCATCAGAAGCTGCTGTCTTAGTGCTCTGGATTTGCAGAGCAAATAGGCAGTTTTAACTCTGCTTCATCTAGCCAGTTTAACACCTACGATACTGATCCAGCCAGGCTGTTTCCTTAACTCAGCAAAATGTACAGTGGCTTGTGTCTGGGTGTTTAAGAACCCTGTTAAGGAGGAAGAGTAAGCACAGAGCTCAATCACCACTTCTTTTCTTTGTGGTTCTGTTAGCATAGCTCAGTATTTTACATAAAATGACATCTGTCTAGCAGTGTGTAGAGATGCTGAAGTTACAGGAGGGAGAAATATCTGGTAGGGAAAGAAGTTTTCTGTAGCTAAAAAGAGGTCTGATAACTAAGTTGGCTCTGCTATCCCCAACAATTCTTTTTTTCTCTCCAGCCTAGAGAGAAGGCAGAGGGAAGAGGAAATATTCCTCTGGAGAGGTGAGGAAGCATACATGCTTAGGTCTCCACAAGTTTTCTAGCCTGAATTTCACAGTTGGAGAAGTCTGCCACTGGCATTTCTCACTGAGATGATTTGCTGATTGTCTCTATAGTATAAGTTTGTAGAACTATCGAAGTTCAAAACCTCAGGGACACTCTACCTGTGACACTGAACACTGCTTGAAATTAAAGGAAGATGCATTTTACTTGATAGCTCTTCTGTTTTCAGAGTGGCAGCCAAACTTTGTCCACGTTTGTCCTTCACTATTTCTGGTAGTGACCTGTATTAGAGCTTACATGGTTAATCAGATTGTTTTAAAAGAGGCACTTCAGGGTGGAGTCATCTGTGTCAGAAACATTGCTGCTTATTCCTGAGAACTGTCTAATTATTGAACTTGTTCAGGCTGTGTACCTTCACATTCCCATTTTGTTACGCTGCCAACAGCAGCATCTCCATTTGGAGTTTTATTTCTGTTTTTCTCAGGTTTCCTTTTTAGTTAACAGCACTATTCCAGTAGATCAAGTCCAATAAACCTTGTCCTGTTCCTCATGTGTTTTGAAATAGTATCAAGCCTGTGGCCTTACTTAGTTAGAGTGTTTTTATTGATCATGACTTTAGGTATGTGTCCTTCAATACAATCTCTGGTTGCAGTTTGGTACCTTATCAGACTTAGGTCATAGTATTGCAAAGGGTGTGTTAGAATTATTCTACACTTAAGTCTTTTCCTGGTTTTTTCAAGGAAAAGGACTGGTTTGGATTGCTGTAAAACATTTTGTGTATTTTAGGTCATCCCTTCAAAGAGAAACCGGATACTGATATCTCTCCACCCATACACAAAATTACTACTGAAATTCTGTATCCTCAAGTGACACTTGCAGGTAGAATGGGGGTTTGTGCCAGTTCTGAGTGGGAGCAGGTTTGCCCTAAACAGATACAGGGCTGTGATGTGCAGTGATAGCCTTCATACTTCAGCAATTCAGTTCAGGTAGTGTGGCTGACTGAGTAAACTCTTGCTTCTCTGTTGGAAAGAAGCATCTTCTGTTTCCACTGAAAATACCCTGCTGCTAAATCGGAGTTAGAAGCTGCTGTGAAAGACTTGAAAAGGTTGCTGCCTACAGATAACTTCAATTGATGGGAGAAGACTTTATTTTCCCTTCTAAACCAGAATGGATTAAAAGATATCACCTGTGAAGCTTTTGGGAAGTTGAGTGTATGCAGAGAGTGAGTGTATTGGAACATGGGCCAGTTCTTCAGAGGCATAGGGTTTTCATATTGAACTCGCTCCTAGCTAATGCCTGGACAGCTGGTAACCTTTTTAAAATATTATTTATTTCTACACAGAACTAACCACATATTGAATGAGGCATTCAGTTCTAACCATGGATTTTAATTTTTTTGTGTACATCATTAGACATTCTGTAGTGAGATTGAGACCTTTGTCTCAGCATATGGATGCCAGGGCTGTATAAAAGCATGCACAGCTTTATCTTGATAATATGTACTTTTTAGCTAGGATTAGATATACTTGATGATTTTAAAAAGGTACTCATGCAACTATTATCAAACATAACATTAAATAGAAGTTGACCAGGTTTAGTATTGTTTTATTTAGCACACCAAAATTAAGCTAACAAAAAAATTACTAAAATAATAGTGAGGATTTTAATTTCTCTTTTTATGTCAAAACCATAATTGGAAAAAGAATATCACAAAAAGAGTAGGAGGAATCTTTTGTGTCTGGAAGACAAGACCTTTCTGACACTACAGTCTGGCTGTGTGATGTGTGAAAAGCTGTGACCAGTATCTCAGGATTTTAAAGATGGTTCTGTCCTCCCTACAAAGTATGAAGTGCTCCTAGAATATCCAAGAAAGCCAGAGGGGTGGGCTTCAAATAGAAATGCTGGCATATGTTGAGGTCTCAATGTACAGTAAATTGTGCTCATTTCCAGTGGGTTGCTCATGTGAGTTAATGATACAGTAACCTCAGAACTGGAGTTGTTGTGGTCCTTGAAAGAGCTTTCTGTGCACTTTGATAATTAAATAAGTTTTGTAAAAGTAATTACATTCTTTTTACTCAACATCCTTCCTCCTGTGAGCTGTTCAGGAGGTTTTGTGTATTGATGCCTTGTTGATAACCTCAACACACATTGAAAATTGCAGTTGTTAGTTAGAACAAGGTGTGATGGTGTCCTGTGCCCTCTGTGCTAGTGCTGCTCCTTGCAGACCAGCAGAGCTCACAGTGCCTTGTGAGGTGGCTGAAACGCAGTTGCTGGATTAAGGACCTGGCTGGCACGAAGAAATTCTTACTGAGTTCTTGTTGCTGGACTATTTCCCAGTCTGCTTCAGCTGCACAAACAGCTGTCCAGTCACAGCAAGGGCACAGGACCCAGTGGGAGCTGCAGGATCCAGCAGTGCAGGCAGAGCTGCTGGCAGAGCCCTGGGTGCCCCTCGGGACTGACCTCTCCTGGGTGCAGTGCCTGGGGTGGCACCAGGCCCCCGGCCTCCATGGGTGTCTGCCTTGTTACAGTGACAGCTGCACCAGACTTGACTGCGAGGAGTTTGTTTACTTGAAAAATTTCAGGAGGCTGCAGGATGCAGAGATGGAGACAGTTCTCTAAAGTAGTATTATTAGGAAAGAAACAGAGGGGGTGAAATTTCTTGCTGGGAACAAATGTTTGTAGAAGTTGGTGAAGAGAAATGACTACTATTTCACTTATGCCTCAGTGTGGACTACTGTTCAGTACTGTCAGGTTGTTTGCCTTTATGTAGTTTTGAGAGGTTGTAAATGCCTGAATTCCTGTCTGGATTATTAGGTTGTTTTTTGGTTTTTTTTCCTTTAAATGGTAATATTCCATTTTTAAGAGACATGACAGTTGATGATTTAGTATGTGTTCCACTGTGTTTCTTCAGCTACAGGCTCTGTAGGAGAAGCAAAAATGACCTTTCACCAGCTCCTAGAAGACAACTGGAAAATTAAATGCCCGATTATAGTAAGAAGAGGCTATTTAACATTTAGATCTTCAATCAGTCTGCCTGTATGCAGTACACTTGAAGCTAATATGATCAAAATAGTTCAGTTGATCTCTGGTGGAAACAAGCATACCAGTTATTGTATGTCTTACTGATGTCTTGCTTCCAGCTGTAATCTCTAAGCATGATATGAAAATAATGACCTTACATGTGGGGATTTTTTTGTCTCTTGCTTATGAGACATTTTGGTGTAGTAAGTACTGTAGAGCAGCTAATACATGATTTCTGAAGATTTGGTATAAAGTGTATTCTCCTTTGTCTCAGACCTCATAATCTTTTGCCCCCTCAGAGCAAAAGAATTCAATACAATTGGAGATCTTGCAGTAGCTTCTTCCGTGTGTATTCAGGAAGGCAGGAACATAAGCTCTGTTAGAACTTGTATAGTGGCAGTAGAAAAAAATCAAAGCGTTCCTGAGCAGTGGTGTTCAAGATACCACAGGCTTCCTTGAATTTTTGAAGTAGGAAATAACTGTGGTAAAAGTTGTGGTATTTAACTTAATGATGGTAAGCACTGGTTGAACTCCGTGGTACTGAAATTTTGCATGTGGGGGGACAAAGTTCCATCCACATGGCTTTAATCTGAAGGCCTGTGGCTAAGCAGCTTCAGGGCAGCTGTGTACATGTTACTGTGAAGGGAGAGCTTGGGAGCCTGGTGGCTGGAATGCTCTCAGGTGTAAGGAGCAGCAGGACCTCTCTTAGCCATGGGTGAGAATGAAAAATCCTTCTACCTGCAGGTGTGTCTGGAGCACAGCAAGTTTGCAAAGGGAAAAGATGGAAAAGAGGAAGCTTGCTCTCAGAGACGGGAAAGGACACAGACTTAAGGGGATGCTGGGTGATTTGAACACTGGAAAGATGTAAATTCCTGAAGTTAGAGAAGGGGAAGCCTGGATCTTTTGGGTGACTACAGAGGTGATATCAGACTTTACATACTGTGGAGTAACTGTGTAAGTGATAAAGGTGAGAGCAGGTCTGCAAGGAGACTTTCTGAAGTTAAGTTGGTGAGAGAGGGATATGTCACGACTTAGTTACAACCAGTTCTTCTACTCTAGCCATACTAGACGCTCTCTCCTCTAACTCTGGCTTTGTGTCACTCATATTGATGAGAACTGACCTGTATAGTTGCAAAAGTATGTAATTTATAACACTTGATGATTAGAATGAGTTGATAATTTGTTTCAAGTAACCAGACTTCCTGCAGGAATTTGGACACATCAGATTCTGTGCTGGTAGTAAAGAGCATATTGCAGAATCAGATTTGCAAAATACCTTTCTCTTGAGCCCGTGTGTGCAGCTGCTCTTAGGTAAAGCACTGCCAGCTTGAGTGCGTGTGTAATGCTTGAATTAAAGAGTAGCCTTTGTGTCTGAGGGCTCCCAAACAAGCAGCCTCTGACACCTGGCAAGCTGAGGGGACAAGCACACTGGAGTTTTTGTGTGAGAGGAGCAGCATAGCTTGATCTTATTGCTGTGAGGTGCTGTAATAAAAACCTGGATGTAGTCTCGGGTCTACAGCCATGTTCCCAATGAGCAAGTCACTTAGTCTTCAGCAGTGCTGTGGGCTTTGCTTAGTTTTGAGTGAGGAGGATCTGTAACTCTTTGTTGCTCTTAACATTGGCAAAGCAATGTTCCCTAGCTGCCTTAGGTTGGCCCTCCAAGATAGGGTACACTCCCAGAGACTACATACCGCTCAAGAACAGCTGACTTCCTATGCTGTTAATGCAGTCCTGTGTAGTGTTGAGTTGTGTTTGAGCAGCAGTTTGGTAACATTTGGGGGATTTTTAGTTTAGGTCTGGACAAAAATGTTAAGAGTGTTTTTTTTTTCTGTGAATTTCCTCGAGTGGGGAGATGTCATGCTGCATTTTGATGGTGTGGAGAGTAAAATGCTGCTTCACAGTGATGAACAGTAACTGTGTGTTATCAGAAAAGTGTGGGTTTTTTTTCTTTTATGCTCCAAATTAATGGTTTAATTCTGTGTAGTTTTATTACACTGGACAAGTGGCCTCCTGCCTTTTGCTTGGTATGGAGAGAGAATGAAGTTGTGGGAACTGATAAGAAACAGTCTGATAAACCTGTTTTTCCCAGGATTATGTGCAATTTCATGTATGGGAATTGGCAGTTGGGACATCTTGCATAGATTAAATAATTTGAAGAACAGCTGGCTCTAAAAACTTGACTGAAAGAACTTGACCACAAGAAATGTAATAATTATAATGCCACATTTGCATTCACGTTTGTGACCATTTGAAGTGATATTCTGTGCCTTTGCTACTTCAGTTGTAGATGTTTTGGCTTCTTATCAGGTAATGATGTTTGGAGCAGTGAGAGACATGTGTACCTGGACGGAGAGATATGGAAGTAAAACATTCAAGTATCTTAGGTTATTTCACAGACTTTGAAGTTACTGGCCTGTTGTATGTGCCTGTTTAAAAGCAGCAGTTGCTGAACTTTCCAGGATTAATTTTTTCTCAAAATGTTATTTTCTGTCTTGGGTATAAAAATTTTTAGGAAGTTAAAGATTCCATAATAATTTCAAGAGAATTGAACTAAAGAATTATTGCAGGTGAAGGTGCGGATTACAAACTGCATGGATTTTGGAATGATCTGTACACAAGTGAATTGCCATTGAAATATTGTACCTGCTGATACTTCCTTAGTTCTGTGTGGCTGTCAATGAAGATTGGCACTTACAGATGCTGCTGGATCTGTCTGTTGCAGGAAGTGTTCCATGATCCAGGCTCTCAGTGGGTTTAGAACCGTGCTGTGGTCCTTGTGCACTGCTGCAGAGGGCGGCTGTGGAAGGTGCAGTGTCAGAGCGCCACACGCGTGCCTGGGGCACCTGCTGTGACAGCAGGGCAGTGGCTTTGCTCTCAGAAGGGTGTAGTGAAGACAAAGGGCACCTCCAGAACCATTCTGTATACTCTCAACAAACATGTCCTCCTGGGTACTTTTGTGGTAGCCTTCTACAGTCAGTAGGACTTGTTTGTACAGAGAACCGTATTTTTGATTGGGACAGTTTGTGGTTGCAGAGTGAATTTTACTGGCATCTGTAGAGTTGTGGTTTGTTATGTCTTTCTGCTCCATGAGGCACATACCTTTGACCCTCCCTTCTCTAGCATGGCTGTATTAATAACATAAACAATTCTAAACCAAGGTTCTGCTGCACTTGCCTCATTCCCCTGAGAGTGTGTGGGGGAGGCCAGCTGTGACCCTGTTGTGTTGATTTAACGCGCTCCTGAGGGTATTGGCTTCTGCAGCGCTGAGCGTATTAGCAGCGCTGACATGGAACGGGATTAGGGGATTCTTTCACCTTCTTCCTGGCAAGGTGCAAGATGATTAAGCTGTTGCAATCCCAGGGATCCTACCAAAGGATGATGCTTCACCTGGGGTTGTCATGTATAAGCTGTACCTGTCAATACAGCCATTAAATTTGAGAGTAGAATTGCAGTAATTTTGTGTGTCGTAGAAAGAGATGTGTGTTTCAGACAGCTGAACTTGGTGCCTTACCAAGCACAGGACTTGTAAGAAGTGTTCTCACTGAACTGAGCCTGTCAGGCTTTAGGGAGGATGGAAGAAAAGTAAAGCTGTACAAGCTTGCCTTTGGGCAAATTTATAGCATGTTATATATGATTTTAAAATTCAAGAGGAAAAGCAAGTTAAAGTTTTCCTCTTGTTTGGTAGTGATGTTTAAAATTCACTTTTCTTCCTTGCTACTGCAAATACTAAATTTCATTTTAAACCCTCCATTGCAAACACTTTTCTTACCTTTTAGAATTCTGGATCACTAACATGTTAGACTCTTTAAGAAATGACACATTTTTCATATCTAAAAGTGCAGATGTTAGAGTATTGTAATGTTCAATAGCTTGATCTATACAACACAGGAAATGGTGGGATATGAATGTCTGAAAATAAAAATTTGGTGGATTTAAGTAACAGGAGGTTTCTGGGAAATTATTTTTATTTGTGTTACTTTCAATGAAAGTGATTCTTCATGCTTTCTTCTTTCTTAATTATTATAAAGGGTTGGTTGAGAGGGCAGATGACAGTCTGCTGGCTTTTAGAGGTTCTTAAGCCTGTAGATTTCACTGGCACTTGAGCTGCTAGTGGTAGAAAATGCTTACTGCTTCTTAAGCTGCCTTTGGAAAATTTGGCCTCTAATAATGGGAAACAATCTGTCAGTTGTGTAATCACAACTAATGCTATTTTAAGTAGCTGTAAGTACTAGTGTTTTATGGTTACCAAGCTAAACTTTAGCTTTAAGAATATCTTCCTAAATCCTGATATTTTTGTTAATATAAACTCTGAGTTTTTTCCTCTAAGGCAGCTTGATACAGGTGAATGATTGACGAACAATTGCAAATAATATTTACTAAAGTGTAGTTAATTGTTGTTTATTCTTCAGTATTTATTGAATGTTCATGTCGGATGTATATATGAGTCTTAATAAAGATCTGATTCTGCTGTTTTGATTAAATGGACAAAGTTGGGAAGCCATCTGTGATTTGAAATCAATTATTTGGCATGTGTTTATAGCTGCAAATGTATTCACCTTGAGAAGATTGTATTAGCCCTCTGAGATGTCTTGTTCCATTAGGATTTACTTCATTACCAAGATTTGGGTGAGCAAGAACGGTCTCTTTCCAGCCTTCTCAGAGTATCTAAGCTGGTTAAAAGACCTGGGAGTTTGGTGTTCTGTTTCTTGTAAATAAAGGAGGGCGAAGAAAAATTTTGGGACTGAGAAGATGAATATCAGAAGGATTGTTAGGAAAATTAGCTGTGTTTTAGTTGTATCTGGTATAAAAAGAACAGAAGTAGGTTTTGTCTATGATGGGGATTTTGAGAAAACTAACAAACGGAAAAGAAATAATACTGGTTGAAATTTGTTCAGACAGTATGCTAAGGATTTTTAAAAGAAACCACCCCCACACTTTTTCCATCTAGTATGAGTGGGAAATTAAAGAAAATTAAGAACTGTCACCATGCAATTGTGATTTTAAATCATAATGCAGTAGCCATGTGTTTAAATGTGTTTTGTTACCATTTAGCTGTGATAAAATGGCTCAGTTGTATACAAGGAGAGATGACTACTTTTGCCTTGTAGCAAACTGCAGGTACAGATTGTTCTAATGTTAAGAGTTGAGAGCAAGATGTTTTGATTTAGGAACATCACAATTCTAACAGTATTATAGTAATTTAAAAATTTCTTGTTTAAAAGTGTCTTACTAATGTCAAAATTATGTCACTGTAGCTTTAGAAAGCAGGATAAAGATTATATAACACTGCAAGGAAATGGCCTTATTGTTAAGGATGAGAAAGCTTAGATAGGATATACTTAGATGACAGATCCTGCCCAGGAAAAGCTGTCTTAATGTGTGTGTTCCCAGAATCTTCTGTCACGTTTTGTTGTCTTTCCTTTTTTTTCCTCCCCTTTGGTAAGCAAAATTGTTAGTAAAATGTAAGTAGAGCTCTTCCAGAGGATGTAATGGAATGTCTGAACAGTGAGATCCCGTGTGTATTCTTCTAACACGCTGTGCTTGTCCTAAATGATTCTGATCAGTTTGGAAATTGTTCCTATGGCAGGAGTGCAGGGCTTTATTCTCTTTGTATTTTGTGTGTTTATCAGTGGGCTAAATTCTTTCGCTGCATTCTGTCACAGAAGCGTTTGTGTTGACAAAGCTCTCAGTCTGTCCTGGTGCTGATACAAAGGGTCTCTAGAAGTGATGATGCCATGAATTGTAATTGTATCTGCGCTGCTGTAAACATCCTGCCTTTGTCGTGCCCATGCAGGCGAGGTGCCCTGGCTCTGGTGCCCAGTGGACAGTGCTGTGCCCCACAGCCCTCCCTCTCAGCAGGAGCTCCTGCCTTTGCTTGTGGAGAGCAGAAGGCAGCAGTGCTTACATAAAACATCTCGAGTACTGAATATGGTGAGAGCGGTGCAGCTCAGAGAGATCGTCTCGACAGAATCACTGCGTGCAGCTCTCTAGTGAAAGGCCCACAGTCATGGGGCTTTTTAGCCACTGACAATTAATAGTAAAATATCTGCTATTTTAGGGTTCCTCTCCTGAATTGTTGTCTTTGAGAAGCCTGTGTTCCTTACACGACATAATAGCTCAAATCCACCTCTTATCTCTATGGGATGCAGATACAGGGGAAAAAAAAAAGCTGACTTAATTCTCTCAACAGAATTAGCTCATGTGAAGTTCAGTTGTTTGACCTTACAAACCACAAGCTTAGCTTTAAGTTGCCTGCTGTGATTATTACAAACTCATGAGCCTTTTTATATCTCAAGTTCAGAACGCTTGAAGTTCATGTGTGAATTCTGTATTTCAAAATATAGTGACTCATATCCGCGTGGAAATCAGCTGTTCCAAAAATATGGATTACTTACAGATCTAAAGAAATTTAATGCCATTTATGTTTTTAAATTAAATGAATATATTTATTGGTAAGTGTGAAGAATTAAGAAGTGTCGCAACAAAATGGAAATTTGATTGAATTTGTATTTTAATATTAAGCATCTGCTGTGAAAAAGTTGGAATGTGCAATTAGTCACATTACAAAAATCTAAAATTTGAACTATACAGATATATAGTTTTCTGATACAGCTGAGTAAATATGCTTGCACTGTTAAAGAGGAGCCTTTCTGAGAAGTGCACTCTTCCCATTCATGTTTCAAAAACTAGATCAGACTAAAATTTTGAATAGCTGATAATTTTTAGGACATAGTCATTCATATATGCTATACACTAATAATCCAGGCAGTATCGAGTCCTTGTAAGTTTTCTCACCTACAGGAGGGCTTGTTTTCAGGGCAAAAAATGAAGTGAGTGTAAACCATGAGTAAGGACTGTCATTCAGAGCAGGAGGCAGCAGCACGTTCAAACAGCCACTGCAATGTGTTTAAACTCAGTGCAACTGCTTGATCATCAGGTCTGTGCTGTCAGTCGTGTCCCTGGCTGATGACAGACATGCTGCAAGTATTTTGGAGGAGGTATTTATATAGGCCCCCAGACTGGAAGAGATACTGGTTGCAATAAGGAATGTCCTACTGTGGGGTCGTTCGTTAAAATCTTCAGGTGGAGAAAGGACAAATAAAATTGTCAGAAAAAAGGAATAGAAAGTGAAGAGTTGAGTTCTACTCTCTAAGCAGTCTTCAGATTCCAGATATGATTTAGAAGAGAGGACTGGCAAGTGTTTGTCTTCTATAAATCTTTGCAATTAATAGACTTGTATAGGTCTGGACTAACATAATTTTTAAAATGCTTGATTAGAAAATAAGCCAAAAATACCTGTTAGCAGATTGGTGCATGTGTGCACAGTCCAAATGTGACTGTATCTGGATAATATTTTTTATTCTATTGAGTCTGAGGATCTTAAGAAACAGATGGCTTGGTAAATCTTGGAAGGCATTTTGCTTGCTCTTTCTATTTCTTGATGGGAATGTTGGTGTAATCTGAAGTCATGGTAGTAGTGTTTACCCTACTGCCTTTTTCTTAACTCCATGAGCTGGACAGAGAAATTTGGGTCTCAGAAACAGCTGGGTCAAACAAGTACTCAGGCAGTGGGGCCACAGTTAGCAGAGATTCCCTGGTGCTGTTCCCCTGCACACCCAGATCAGTGTGCAGTGTAAGAGGCTTGACGTGAGAAGATTGCACCAGTGCAGAAGGCTTCCCAAGTAGGTTGCATGTTATTAAAAATGAGTGAGATGTTATCAGTACAAAACCTGAAATACCTTTTATGAAGTTTAGCTCCTAAAAACAACAGTTTAGAAACACAGTGGCAACAGGGAATTCATCCTTGTTTCTCCCACAGAGATAGTGGTTAATCTATGAAGTGAAACTGAGGAGAAAATACAGTCTTCTCAAGTACTGTGCTGTGTAAAGGAAGAAAGTGGTTAAACCACACCTGTGAGCCTGCCTTAGCCATAAATCTTGGCAAGCTGAGCACTGGACTTACCTGATAGATATTTGACATGCAGGCCTTAGTTAATCAAGAATAGCTGTTCCAAGGTCTCTGCTTTGTGTGTAGTGTGCTTTGAGCTGAAGATGAAAGATGTCAACAGTTTGTCTTTTCATAAAGATACTGGGAATATCATGTATTCCTTTAAGGAGTTTTTAGCTGTGATTTAGAAAAAAATTATATTTGAACTTGTTAAAAAATAAGTTTATGCAAGGGCTTCAGTTTACAGGTGGGAATTTTAGACCTCAGTATATAGAACTTCTCTGGAGTATGGTGCCAGGTAGGAACTCTGTCAGTCTGTTTTTCCAAAGTCCTTTAGTCACATGGCTTCTTTTTTGGGGTTCAGCACCTCAGCTAGAGAGTCAGTTAGGAAATACACTTTATTAAAAGCCAGTTCTGACATGCTTGTATTTTTCTCCAGTTTTTAAACCTTGACTGTTAACTGTTGAAGAATGAAGTATAATTTATTGTCTCTGGAATGAAAAAGATGGATTTTTTTTTTTCCCTTTTAAACTGCAATGAGGGAAATAAATGAAAATTCCCTCATTATTTTGTAAGACCTGGGGATATAAAGATAATATCTGGGTGATAAAACTGAGGTTCAGCAATTTGTCCGCAGCTACTAAAATTTAATTGAATGGGTGAGAAGTGGAGAATGCCTTAAATAACTAAAACAAAACAAGTAAAATCCACACACATCAAAAATATGAAGGGACAGTTACTGTTGAGTTGGAAGCTACGTGGTTTTCTCCATCCTCACAATGTTACCAAACCTGTGTGAGGAGAAAATTCGTTTTTGAAACGTGTGAACGAGACTGAGAGATTTCTGTTTGCCTTTCTCTGTAGCAGGGGTCTGTCAGGCACCTTTGGAAGGGCTGCGTGCTGTGGCACCTTGGTGACAGTGGCCTTGTGAGCAGCAGTGAGCCACATCCCTCCCATGGCTTCCACGGGTTCCCTGTGCCCGGCCCTGGCTCCTTGTGGAAGGAGGAGCACCCTGGTGGTGCTGTTGGATCTCCCTGGCTGTGTGCTGGCACCGGCCTGCCAGCTGCAGGGGGTGGAAGGTGCCGGCGCGTTGTGTGAGAAACCCGTGGCGGCAAAAAGTCCTCCAGGAGCCTTGGTGGCACAAAGACCAAGTGGCAGCTTTGAGCTCTGGTCTGCCAGCTAAACTGTCCTCCAGGGCAGGACAGCACAGCTGCACTGCCTTCATCGGTGGGTCGGTGCTAGAAGAGTTCCAGGGTTCCTCTTGGAGGAGGAAATCTGAAGACTCGCAGCCTTTCTTTGCGAGAAGCTGTGTTTTTATGAGAGATCAGCATCAGTTTCATTCTTTGACATGTACTACTTGTGATTCCATTTTTTGCTAATTATCACCCATACTGCATTTTTAAATTTCTCCCTCCTGCTCCACCTGCCCCCAAGGTTTTAAACCTTTCACCACTGTGTCTTATGTATATCCATCATCTGAGAAAGACAAAAATAGGTTGAAATACTAGAAGAACCAGTTGGTTGGATTTCTTTCAATTTCTTTTGCATTGCCTAAAAATGTGGTGTTAAAAGCTTCTGTGTTACCTGACAATAAAGCAAGATAAAAGGTGATGTTAATACTATATTATGAAATTTGGGGGGTAAATAGTTTTTAAAAGGTTTGGGATTTTTTTGTTTATTTGTTGGATCTTGTGTTGTTTGTTTTTTTAAACAGGAATCTTACCCCTCTTCATCACCAATATGGTTTGTAGAATCAGATGACCCAAACCTGACTTCAGTCTTAGAGCGTTTAGAAGATATTAAGAAGAGCAATACTCTGGTGAGTGAAGTATTTTTGTTATTTTGGGCATTTACTTGGGCTTGGGTGTTCACTTGGCTTTGTCACATTAACAAGCAGGAACAACTAGCTCCATTTTAGGGTTATTTGAGGGATTTTACAAACACAACTTTCTCTTTCAAAAAACCTTACGAGCCAAAAGTAATCCAAAAGATTTGAGGCAAGAAGGAAAAGGGAACTTCTTGTAGAGAGAAAACATTGAAGTAAAGTTTCAGCCCCAGTAATTACAGTGTGAAGTTTTCTGAAAATACTTAAACAGTGAAGCGAATGAAAATGTTAAATTGCTGAATAAAACAATGGTTGTAGAGTTTTCTTTGCACAGAAATCAATTACAGAGGCAAAACTTTGTACTCTTGAGAACATATATGCTCCAAAACATGATCATAATACAAAGAATTCTTGGTTTCAGTGAAGGAAACTTGACCTGATAGTTTCTGGTTCATCAGAATGTTCCCTAGGTATTGATACATTTAAGCAGTGTTGTGACTTTGGACAATTGCTGCTCAAAGGAAATCTTTGTATACAGATTCTGATGGTTATTTTGTACTTCAGAAAACTCTCAAGCATTATATCTTACTTAAATACCCTTTTCATGTAGTGATGGGAGCTCGGGGGAAAGCCACATGAGTATAAAGATTAACTTCCCCTTCTTTGTAGGAAACTGTCCTTGAATAGTGTTTGGAAATAAATTTCAGTACAAATGCAGTTTGTGCCACAAAAAGGAGTATTGCAGCATACTGAAAAACTCAGGTGATCTTTATTAATGGATTATATTAACATTTTGTGTTTGTTTTGGTGGACAGGAATGTGATGCATTCAAAACCAATCAGTCTGCAGAATACTGCTTATTGCATAGGTTATGTGCTTAGTATTTGTCTGGTTTGGGAAAAATTTGGAATGTTTTTTCTCAGGAAAACCTACTATTTGTTATGTTTACTGGGATAATGCTCATCTAGGATACCCAACCTTAAACAAGAATGTACAAGTGTCTTTTTCTAAAGGTAGTTTAGGATGCATTCAACTTCTAGCAGAAATAATTAGGAAACTAATGAAAGTGAGAGTTTTCATGTGCCTTGCCATAATTAAAAACAATTTTAGAGGAACATTAGTGCTTTCATGGATTTTGTTGGATCTGATTGCACAAGATGTACATCTCTGTATTTTCTACTTCAGCCTAAAATTTAGACTAAGCTACATTCAGAAAAGTAATCTTAGTTTTTAAGTTTTGCACAGAAAGACACAAAGGGACAGTAGGAGAAAATCTGGCCAAATCAGCTTTTTTCTTAAAGCCACTTTGCAGAAGATTGTGCAGCTTGAAGCTGCTGTGGCTGGTATTCAGCCTAAAGGTTCTGAACAAGATACTTCCTGTGTGCAGCTGCCTGCAAGAGGCTGGAGAGCTGTGCTGTAAACATGCATGGGACTTGCTGTGCTGAATTGCATATGCACACAGACTGCTTATGTAGCTGGTAAGAAAACAGCTCCTGCTATCAAGATTGTACTTGCCCACGAGGTGCTGGCTTGATGTAATAGACACCTGTGATGGCCCATTGGTTTCTCAGGAATCCACCCTGCATCATGCTATGCCAAGGTGAAGGCAGATGGGAGTGGTTGAGGAGACAAATACTTGCACTACAAAATCTGACTTCTTTTTTTGCTCCAGAGACATGACTTGTGATGTTTTGATTGATTTTTTTTCCCCTCCCTACAGCTCTTCCCCATGGAACTCCCTCCCATTCAAAGGCATGGAGCAGCTCACACAGAGACTTTTTGCAGCAGAGTAGGAAGGGATAGGAGGCTACCTGTAAAAATCCAAAGGCTTCTAATTTATCACAGTCTCATAAAAAATCACTTTGTTCAATTTAGAATGATCTAGAATGTTTCAAACAAGCTTTCATTTAATTTACTGCACATAAAGGATCATTAGAGCCACGTTGCTCTAAACTCAACCAGGAGCAGTCAAAAGTAGGCACTGGACTCTTCCAGGAGCTCAGCTGTGCTAAAAGCACTGCTAGCACATGTACCCTGGTGTAGCCTTTGGTGTTACACTGCCCTTTCTACCTGCTTTGTAGCATGGGACAGGTGTCAGCTGTTGGGAAACTGAAAAACATGCTCTTCAGGCATAAATGTTTGACATATGGAAGCCTTGTCATTTGACATGGTAAAAGGAAAACTGGTTTATGATGTTGAAATCATACATGTGTTTCTTGGAAAATCTTCTGTTTATCTGAAACTGTGTTAGTTACCTTGCACCAGCATGCTGCTTTTGCTATGAACATTCACCAAAACACTAAAAATGTTGAAATGTTAAGAATGTGACCAGCATAGATATCATCAGGTTTGGACAGTTCAGCTGCTTGGATGTCAATGCTGAACAAGTTTCAGTCAGCAGATGAAGGGGCTACAGAGTTCTTCCAGCCTCTAGCATCTCCTGAGTTTCCTTCTGAAAATCAGCCACACTTTAGACTTTGTAAGTATGAAACTGCCATCTGCCTTCTAGTGGTGTGCTCTGCAAAAGAGGAATCTTACTGCACTTCCCTTGTTCTGTTTAATATGATGGAAGTTACACGATGCAGGTCTGAAGCCTCAAACCTTGCTTCATGAGGTATTAGGTGTAACTCTACACTAGTTGGAGGTTTGCTTTTTAAAGAGAATAGGGAAAGGGGCTTAAATTTAGAGAGGCAGCTTTAACTCTCACACTCTAGACCTTAAACTTGCATGGAAGATGTCAAAAGTACACAGTTCCTGGCATAAGTCTGTTTAGAGCTTGGATAAGCTGCTGTCATGAAGCACACTGCTTCTGTGTTAATATTTTAGATTAAGTCCCACATGGAGGCATTTCAGGGAAGAATGTTGTCTCTTGCAAACTCCCAGCATGGCAGCAGCTATTTCTGTGCTGGGAGTCGCAGAGACAAAACGCAGGAATCAGCTTTACTTTACTCTCTGGAACTGCCTGAGGCTGCTGAGTGTGGGGGAGGCAGGTGAGGTTCTGTCACTGTTACCTGAGAGCCAAGTAATGGCCACACTCCAAGTTACAATTATTGCTTCCCTCTGTTTCCGTTTGCATCCTTCTTCAGCACTTTCTCAGTGGTAGGCTAAGATTTATTGATGCATTTATTTTTATATAGATACTGTGGGTGTAGGTAGAGACACACAGAATTAATTAAGTCTTTCTATGCTTAAACTGTACTTCTTTAATTCATTTTTCTTGGTAATCAGGAAATGGGGTGTTTCATAGTGAACCCAGCAGGATATTAATATCATCAAAGGTATCCTAAAATTGTTAATGCTTTCATACTGCATTAGGAAGATCTCTTCATACATAAAAAAGCCTCCTAATGAAGGCTGGCTTTCAGAAAAAACAGTTCTAAACTGGTTTTGGATGTGCAGGATATTAAGATAGGAAACAAAATTCCAAGAGGTGTTTGTGTTCTAAACCAGCATCACGGTGTCCACAAGAACCACCAACTTCTCAGAACTCTTGAAGCATTAAAAGTTGTAGGGATTGTGTATTCTAATGGTATAATTTGTGTTATTTTGATATGAATTATAATCAGTATAACAGATTATAAATGTGCTGTATTTGGTCAATTGAGCATTTCCCTTCTGCAAGCTATCCACTTTGCACCTTGTGGGTTATGCCTTCTGGTTACTGTTTACTTTGTGCTTTAGGCAGTTTGTATTCCAGGGGAACTCCTGGTGTACTGATAGCTCACTTGGCTTCAGTAGCCTCCAAGTGTGTGTGTTAAGCATTTGTTTTACATTAGTCAAGTCTGTGAAGTTACCCTGGAAATACTGTGTTGTATTAATAATGTAAATGTATTTCCAGGGTAACACATTTAAATTATTAAAACATGACAGAAATCTGATCTCCCTTTTGATAGTCCGTTCATGTACATACCAACACATACCAAATCATGCCAGGCCCTGCATAGAGCACAGGGCTGGATCAGATGTCTTCCAGATGTGCCTTTCAGCTCAAATTATCCTGTGATTTTTCACACAGATGAGCAGAGGGGAAGGGATAACAGCAATGATGATCCATGTCAGAAAGATCAATGGTATTAAATTAATTCCTGTGAAGGAAAAATGTAGCAATAAGGAAGAAGGGTGGAAGGGTTGTACAGACAGGATCAGCTCCTTGCTCTGCCACCACCTTTGCAGATTACAGACACCGATTTCTAAGGAAGCAGCTGATCTGTAAAAATGAGCTGCAGTGTGAGTTGCATTAAGCTAACCCTGAAGTGTAGAATCCTGCCAAGGAAGGGGATCCCTGCTCTCAGCTGCAGGTCTCTGCCTCCCTCTTTGTGATGAAATGGTGCTGGTGTGCTGAAGCACACCAGGAATTGATCTGCCACAAAGCTGATAAGCTGCCACATAGTAGTGTCATCTCTGGTGCCCCTGGAAGTGAGAAGGTGAAAAGCTGCTGGAGGCCCTTGTCAAGCACAGCTGCTGTAACTTGGCCCAGGCTGGGCCAGCACCTTGTTATTTTGAGGATGCTCCTGCTCCTTGCTTGTAGCACTGTGCTCAAAGCGAGGGAAGCTTTCAGTGTGTTAGGTCCTGGCTGCAAAAATCCCTTCTGAATTTCAGTTCAGCTGACAGGACATTTTGTAGAGAGGAGGGGAAGTGAAGGAAGCAGGGCAGGAAGCAGTTCTGAACTCTCCAGCCCTTATTGTCTCTCTGTCAAGACACATTTAATACTGTCTTCATCTGCTTTTCCAAGGCCAGGGCTAATGGACCAGCCCAATGCCAATGGTGGCAGTCTTCCCTCGCTGCTTAGATTTATTTTTGTATGATTCACAGAAGATATAAACAAATTATTGTCTCTCTGAGAAAAATTACAGCTCCTGGAACTGTATGGTTTGTGCTCCAGCTCTCCAGGAGGCAACGTTTGTGCAGAGAAAGTTTCTCAACAAAATGCAGTGCAACTTTAAGCATCTTGCACATATTGAAAATAATAGTTCTAAGGCCTGTGATTGTGTCTGGCAACTAACTTTTTGATTAATTAACCTGATTCCTGTTTGCTAAAAGATTTCCTGATGTTCTGGATACCCAGGAAGCTTCAAACAAGCGTAGAATCCTAATGCTGATGAAAACTGTGATTGTTACAGAAAGGTTTTTGCCAAAACCTGTTGTGTCTCATGTCTGTACTCCTAGGAAATGTGGGGCTGGTACCCCTGTCCTTCTGGTGATATCTGTTATTTTTGAGTTGGGTTGGCTATCGTGAATGATGCAGAAACAGCAGACGTGGTGTGATAATGTTGTAATGCAGGCTGGTATCTCAGTTCATGGCCTTGGATAAATAACATTCCTATTAAACACAATGTGGAATTCTGCTGTAGAAGGGAAAAGCACTGAAGCTTTCAGATAGCATAAGGGCAACATTTGCTTATCACTGCTAGTGATTTGGGCTTGGAAATGAGCTCTTAACCCTGGAGAGACTGCGTTTTTCACTTCATCTGGGGTATTGTTTTGCAACTAATGAGGTGTTGACACTTTTACAAATGGATTTTGCAGTCCTTTTTTTGTTTTCTTCACAAAGCTGTGCAAAGACCTTGGAAAGTTAGGAAATGCAGTAGTAGAGTCTTTCATGTCTTGGCCTTAACTAGGAATCTGAGGCTGCCTAGAGAAAGTTAACAGCTGTGGAAATCAACTCAATTAGTGTGGTGATCAAAAAGCCACGTTAATGTTTGTTTCTGCAGAAGGAAGGTTTTTTCCTTGCGTTAGTGAGTGTGAGGTGTTGTACAGTTTGCAGTTAACAGAGCAGGGTCAATGGAACACGCTGCAGGCTGGAAACACAAGTCAGAGATAGATAGTAACAGATTGTGCCTCACCCTGACACAAGATACAGCAAGCAGAGTGCCTGGGCTCCAGCTCCGAGCCTGCCTGGCTCCTGTGACTCGGACAGGGTTTGTCTTGCCTCTGCTGCCTCACTGGTGTGCCCTGTAGAGGAATTCAGGGTATGGAAAACCAGACTGTTCCTCCTTGGTTTTTTGAAGACATGAGTTTTTTAAGCCGGGAAATGGGAATGGACCATTTTGTCTCATGGAATGTGACTATTTGCTTATTTTGTAGTGATTTGTGGCTCAGACATCTACATTTGGAACAGATGATGCTGTTAGGGCAAATTATTTTTCTGCTCATGGCTTTCTTCTTAGACATAGGAAGATGAATGGGAGTCATCATTAACTTGTCCTTGAGTTTCTATTGTGGGGACTTTACTACAAACATTACAGAGGACATTTTATTCCAGCCTGGGCAGATTTAAATGCTGTACACTGACTTCAAGTATTCAGTATCAATGTGTGAAGAAAATTCAAAATACATTGCTCTGTGCTTTGGTTTAAATAAACACATCAATGTTTTCTTGGTTTTTGTAGCTTCTTCAGCAGCTGAAGCGATTAATATGTGACCTCTGCAGATTATATAATCTTCCTCAGCATCCAGATGTTGAAATGTTAGATCAGCCATTGCCAGCTGGACAGGTAAATTAAAAAGCTGTGGACACCTTTTTATGCCAGTAAAGGAGTTGTTTTTTTCAGCTCCAGGAAACAAGATTGATATGATTAAACCTTGTGTAAGCCAGAACTGAGATATGAAGCACTTTTGCATTATGGTGTCTTCAATCTGAATTTTGTTTGCAAAATCCATTTAATAATGGTGTGACAATATTACACAATTCCCTTTGAAGTTCCTCTATCACTGAAAGGTGTGTATGTGATACCAGTGCTGTCAAGTTTAATTCCCTCCTAAATGCTGTTGAAGCCAATTGCTGTGTACTTGAAGTGCTTCCTAAACTTACTTTTTCTGAAATGTTTGGCTCTTTGGTGAAGAGTATGTGTTTTACACTGTGTACTTGGATGAGCTATTATCGATGTTTTCCTTCTTCAATCCCTTGCAGAGACATGGGATATCAAGGCCATATATTATTTGGGGTAGGGAGGTGCCTTGTTTACTTCTTGTGCACTTGAAAAATTAAGAATTGTGAAGGCCTGTGAGGTGTTCTTCTTAACCAAAATATTTTATATTGTGCTGAAAGCAGAACTTATAACCGACTGTAACTGTTGTTTGTTGTATTTTTAATAAGATTCTGGGATCTTCTTTTGCTTGTACACATTAAGATGGCATGACTGCTAAAAAACTCCTGTAGAGTAACAGATGGCTTTCCTGTGGTGACACTATTAAAGTAATGACAAATAACTTGCTTAATTTTTGGTCATGCGCCAATTTGTAATCCTGTAGGTCTTTTCTCTGAGCCACCCATTCAGCAGTGCAGCTGTAAGGCAATGGGCTGGGATATGAGGGTGTAGCTTTGTGAAGAGTCTCACATGTGCTGTGAAACTCAAAAACAAACTCATGGAAGGTTTTTTAGCCAGAAATGTCAGACAGTTTCAAGTTAAATAAGATTTGCCTTAGAAACTCTAGCCAAAGATTCATATGGTTCCATGTCTTGTCTAGAGCACTGTCATTCCTTCTTTGCCAAAGGAAGAGTAAGCAGAGAACAAGCGTATCAGAATGCTCCTGGGTATTTCTGCAGCTCAGACTTCCTCAGCTTGGAGTGGTATCCTGAAATAGTCATAAAAAATGGACTCAATGTATTGTTTTGGTATTCCCTCCAATAGTGTGATAGCAATGGCTACATGATGATAGTAGGGGCTGCATGGAAGTTCTAGGTAGTGAGAAAAAGAATCTATTTAAAGTTCTAGAGGTCTAAAGTTCTTCAGGTTTTTTCTTTCTAGGGGTGTAGGATGTAGATGGATTCTAGTCAGAGCCATGATCTGATTTCATGGTTAAGAGATTGTGGGTTTTAACCCACTTGATGTGTTTGTTGCATTTGTCACTGTCTCAGAATAGGATGTTCCTTATCTGAATCTAAAGTTTCTACTTAGAACTTAATTCAAATTAATTGTGGCATTTTGTTTATTTTTGCTTCATGCAAAAATCTCTTCACTGTCATACTCCAGGAAGGCATCTCTATGCATCTTACCCTTATCTGCAAAGGACTGAAGTTTTACATGTAACTTCTGCATTTACTGCTTCTCTCTGAGAGTACACTTGCTGATTTTGAAAGTAAGAAGCATATGCAGAATTTATGCAGAACTTTCATTGTTGTATTGCAGAATGGAACGACGGAAGAAGTTACATCAGAGGAGGAGGAAGAAGAAGATATGGGTGAAGTATGTCTGTATATGAGACTGTTGTCCTAATCTAGTAGAATTTTGGCAGTTTGCTCTGCAATGTCTGGCTAATAATTAAACCAAACTGTAAAATGTAACCTCTCTGGAGTTCAACAGAAAGATAATTAAAATGTGGATGTTTACCTGAATGTCAGCTTTCCCTTCAACCACAAAACTAGTGAAATTTTCTTCTTGAACCTAGATCTCAGCTGTGAGGTACTTGGATACAGAGAATTGGACATCTGTTTGTGCTTTAGTCAAACAATACATAACATTGTGTGCCAAATCAGTAAGTTTTTGCATTGTTAACTCCTATTTCAAGTAGCATGTGAACTGGCTCTGAAACAGTTGGAAGTACCTCCCAAATTGAAGCAGACTGGCTAAGAGTAAATCAGTTTGCTGACTCATAAAATGGATGAGCTAGTTTTTGACTAATAAATTGGAGGAAATGGAAGAACATCAAAACAGACACACTAAACTTTTATGTCCATGTCTGGCAACATGGTGCTCTCTTTAATGAGCTTTTTAGTTGTAAGAATCACCCTTTTTGCTTGCTTCTACTACACGTTAGAATAGCTCCAAGGTGCTTGCTTTTTGCACCACTATAGATTGCCTTATAGTGCAACTGTTCTGACTACTTCAGATTTAGATTTTTAATGAAGGTGTAGAAAGAATGAACAATTCTCTTTGAATAAGTGATCTTCCTGTAGAAAAGATCTAAATGTTACCAAGTTCTTAAATTAATTTGAAGCAGCCTTTCTTACGTCATATTTAGCCTGATCCAGACTATGTTTGCTGGAGCTGGTGTTTCTGTAAAGGTGGTGTGTCCCATATCCTGCTGCCACAAGGTTCTTGTTGCTTGCAGACTGCTAGAGTAGCCTTTTGCAATTCTGTTTGGGTTACTTTGTACAAAAAAGGAATGGTGTGCCATTATTTCTCAGCTGTCGGGGGCATCGTGTGTGGCAGTGATCTGCAACTTGTAATCTAGGCCCAGTTCTAAATGGAGAAGCAGTTTACAATTCCCTTGGCTCAATCATTAGAGAAACATGAGCATTTTAAAGAATACTCAGTCTCAAGTGTGTTACTGCTGAAGGAAACAGTGTTGTCAAATGTACCAGATGTGTTTCTTGTTAGGTGGGGGCATCCTTGAATTTGAGTTTTCTGCCATGCAAACGAGGGGTGCATAGAGAGCAGCCCCAGGTGTGGCAGAGCTCTGCATACTGGAGTATATCTGGAAGTTGTGTAACCAAAGCCTGCTGGTGTGGTTGCTGCAATGCTTCCTTTTTCATGGCAAGGTATTTACATCCTTCCCCTCCTCTCCACAGCCAACATTTGAATCCCGTTCAGGCAGTTGTGTGAAGCTCAGAGTGCTCCTCTGCAACAAGTTAACCCTGTCTCAGGATACAGAGTGGAGAGGGGTTTGTGCTTTGGTCTAGAACATAGAACTGAAGTGTTGGCTTGTGTGATCAGAATGCTTGACCACAGAATTTTGTCTTATGTCCTGATTCCAAAATTACTGCATCTAATCTTTAACTGAAGTGTTAACCTTGAATAAGGTACACATAGTTTTCTGATATTTAACTTTCTTGAAGAGTTGCTGTAGCCCTGCCAGATATGTTAATCACTGCTTGCCAGGAGTGTAGTATAGGTAGGATTCTAACTGCAAAAGAGTCTGCTTTTAGAAACATCTTGGAGCCACCCTAACTTTGGGTACTTTTGGATTCTCTAGTCCTGTTTGCTACCTACTTCAGTGGGCTAATTCTGTACAATCCTATCTTCTTGCAGAGGTTGTGCTTGTTTCTGTGACCAGAAACATGTTGTGAATTCATGTTTCATTTGTATTGTGAAGCCTCCCTACACTTCCAGTGGATATGTTGGCTGAGGGTGAAGTTGGAACAAAATAGAAATGTTATCCAACAATCACAAATCCATAGTGCTGTGCAGTATGGGACTGTATCCCAAATGCCCTTGGAGAGGATTTCATTGAATGAAGACCATAGTACAGTTATTTACAATTAACTTCCCTCTCTCCTGCAGGACATTGAAGATTTGGATCACTATGATATGAAGGAGGAGGAACCAGTTGATGGGAAGAAATCTGAGGATGAAGGCATTGAAAAAGAGAACCTTGCAATCTTAGAAAAAATCAGAAAAAATCAAAGGCAAGATCACTTAAATGTGAGTTAATGATTCCATGCTTCTTTGCAATACTTCTGACTTTCAAATAGAGATTGTTTTCAGCAGAGAAAGCCCACTGCTATGTACCTAGACATAAATTAAGCTGTAGCTGACTGTTTAACTGCTCATCTCCAGAGGTATCCATGTTTCTCTGTTTCTCGCTTGGTGCCTTTGTTCCAAACATTAGTTCTCCTTGCAGAATCAGCAGAATGCATCTAGGCTGTGAGTGTGACTTTTGTTGCTGAACTCTTATTAAAGTAAAAAAATAAAGCCATATTTAAAATTGACTGTATTAAAAGCCATGAGTGACTTAAAATACTTGGTAAACCTATGCTTTAAATGCCTTTTATGCATGAGTTTATTTTTCAGTAATAGCTCTGCTACCTCGAACTTACTGAAGGGTGGTGGATTGTTGTGCAGTTTTTTTATTGCCATGGGTAAAGTAAGGGGCCTTCAGCAGCCCTGGAGCTTTGTTGCTAGTTTTCTGAGTGATCTTGCCAGCAGGCAGTTGTAGAAAAACTACAGAGGCTTAGAAGCATTCTGTCACAAGTGCTGGATTCCAGAGAGGTTTCTGCTTCTCTAAGGTGCATGTAGAGGGTGTGATGATGTCATACAACCTTAATTTTATTTACCCTGACTCCCAAAGAAATCAAAGCTTTTGTTTCATAGAGGCTTAAAATGTGTAAAACATGGAATTTAATACTTCTCTTTATGAACTGCTTCACCCAAAGGGTTTTAAATTTTTAACACACAAACCTGATTGGCATTTCAGGGTTTAAAAGCAGGTAAGCATAAGATCCCAAACTGGTTTGATTGTGTAGTCAAGTCTGATTTTGAGACTTGACCATCCATAAGCACAACAGTCACTTACTGGTTTTGTTTGAACTTGAACGTTTGTAGTTTGAGAAGATGCCTAGTGAGGCTTTGTGTGTTTCTGGGTGTATAACTCACTCCTAAGAGTAAGGAGCCTTTAATTGTTACAGAAAATATAGCCTCTTGCAGCCTGAAAGGCATGGCCTGCTTTACAATCATCTGAACTTCGGTAGAACAGAAGAAAGGTTTTTGTAGTGTCAGCATTCTTCCTTGGTGCAGAAAGCCTCTTAAAAATGCAGATATTCTTTTGCTATCTGTTCTTTTCCCATTTGGCAAATACTGCCTTTCCTTTTGCTTTTTCCCTCCACATTTAGTGGAGCTGAAATGAACACTGCTGGTTTTCTGTTTGACAACAGCAGATTCAACTTACATAATAGCTGTTTCTCATGCCAAGACACTCTCGTTGGTGCTGGTGCATAAACAAGGTCAGCTGAGTACAGGGAGCAGGGTATTCAACTGCTGCTGAGGAACTGTGGTATTTTTGTGGGTCACCAGAAATAGCTGTGCTGCTGAAATAATTTCTCCAAGGACTTGGAGGGTTTACTCTTAGGTGTTGGAGAATCAAAAGCTGTAGCTGTGCTACTGACCTAGGAAAGAGCTAACCCAGTAGCGCTTCAGTGGTGCTGCATGCTGCTGAAACAGGGGGCTTCTAACAGAATGTGTTAACCGTGCTCTAAGACAGCAGAGGAGTGCCCTGACCCAAAGTAAAATTTAAATCTGTACAGCCCTCACAAGTGGATTTCTTAGAGGACAGTATGAGCTTCACAAACTTACATGCAGTGGCTAAACAGCCTGTTTTTTACAGGAGCCACGCAGCCTTTTGGGATACTTTGTTTCCTCAGCAGAGGCCAGTAAAACAAACCCATGCCATTTACATGCTGCTTGTTGGAAAAGGGAATGTGCAGCATAATGTAGGGCTTTGACTGGTGCCCAGTGCAGCCAGAAGACTTTTCAGTTCCTTTCCATGTTCTTTGGCCCAGGTCCATGGTCCATGCTCTCTCCCCTTGGCTGCAGTGCAGGCTGGAGTTACGGATCGTGCTCAAGGCTTGTTCACGGGAAAGCAGCGCGTGCACTTCCGCTCTCATTTATTCCTGATAGGTTTAAAGGCATTTTTCTGCTTCTCAGCATGTTGTCATAGGAGTTTTTAGGGTTTATGTGTGTTGTACAAGTTAAGAATTTGTATTTACTAATTTTGTAAATGAGTTCTGTCCTTGGCAGTATCCTTAATCCCATTCTTCTTGCTGGCATCAGGAAATAAATTTGGCTTGTGGTACAGTATGTAACTTGGAACAAGAATTAATCCTCCTCTTAGCATTGTAATAACTTTAAAGAACCACTTGCTTACCTGGAGTTAAAAAATATCTTTGAACTGGAATCATTAACTTCACATATTTAACAACTTGCTGCCACTCGCATTTCAGAGGTCTCTCCCCACGTACTCATTTTAGAGATTAATGCCTTTCTTATTTAGATAATGCTATTAGCTTTACCCATTTCATACTGAGGAGTTTAAGCACTTCCTTTTAGAAGTCTCCAATGTCTCTGCTTTCATCTTGAGATTTTATGAAATCTAAGGTGTCATTTCTATTTTTAGCCTAATCCTTGAAGGAAGTATGAACTTACTTTAACTTCTAGGAATGAATGTGCTTCTGCACAAATACCAAGAAAGTTCAGTGACAGTGGAACTTATGTTCTTTTGCTCTTTTTGGGTCATTTTAGACTTAAGTTTATTTTCTTGGAGAAGTCTTCAGGTTTTGTTTCAGCAGGTAATTTTTGGTCTTGTGGCTAAATCATCTGAAATGTATTAAGTGAGGAGGTTTCCTGTAGTGTTTTGATGTGTTCACAGTATTTTTCTGATCAGACAGAAGACAAACCATCAGATCTTTGGATATAAAACTGCAATGAAGTGCACCTCCTACCCCCTATAACTTGGTGAGGAGAGCAGGCTGTGGGTGCATTTTGAGGGTTGGAAGGCGAAAAGAAACCTCTGGTATCTCTGTGTCCTTAGTACAGCAGGGCAGTGGCAAGTGCTGGTCTGACTGCAACGAGTTTCATGTTTCTGACAGAGGCACAAGCTCGTCCTTGGGGGAAGAGTTTGAGAACAGGACAAGCTTGTAGTGATGCATCTTGTGAATGTTTTTCATGTCCAACAGTTTTGGCTGTGGGAATTCCTGCATCAGATATTTCTGTTATTTGCAGCTCTCAGCAATTGGCATGTTGTCAACATAGGTGTTTGCCTCTTGTAGCAGGGATTTCTCATTGTTCTGGAGAGCCACAAATATGCTAGCACAGGAGAGGATGATTAAGGGAGACTTTTTGTGCCTATTTGATTACTTATTAGGAAAAAAAAAAAGCCACTTAGGTCTGGTCTGGCAGCTCAGTTCACTACTTCAGATGAAATGGCTTTGCCTTTCTGCTCTCGGCATCGGCTCCACATGACAGATACCCGTCAGATCCCATGATTGACCGCTTATGTTTGAGGCAGTTGCAACTATAAATCTTACTGTCACAATTTGAGAAATGGGAACTTTATCTCCCTTGGAGTGTCAAGTCCCACTTTTGCAGAAGGATACTGTTATTTATATCTGAGTTCAGTCTTTGAAATTATAACTTGCATGTAGTGAGTTATGGAAAAAGTTTTTAATTTTAGTATCACTACAGTCAAAACTGACCTCAGTGCTCTGTATCGTGCAGTGGTGTGATGCAAGTCGTGCTCTCTTCTGAACTGCACTTGAAGAGGGGCTCCAAAACCTACCAGTGGCACCAGAATGCAGACGTGTATCGGAGCAGTGGTGTTTGGCATTAGGCTTACCATCAGGTTTAGCTGTTACCTTCCTCTTCAGGTTCCTCCAAGGGTAGTTCAGAGCACATAAAATAAGCTCCTTAGCTAAACTTCTTAAGTTAAGCTTGCTATCCTCTTTCTCCTGATCATAGATTACTGCTTACAGTCCATCGATTCTGTAGAGTAGCAAGTGTAGCTATATTTAATGCTGCTATATAAGGAGTGGGCAGCCCAACCAGAAAGTTCTAGACAAAAAAGGGTGAAAAACACTGCTATAGACAGTGTGTGGAGGCTTGTTTACACACACTGAAACGAACTTCTTTAATACTACCTCGTTTTATCAGCAGCTATAATGGCAGGCAGGGGGATGTGAGTGTGTTAAGCTTTGGGTTTGAAATGTCTCCACTACAGAAGATACTTAAATTTTCATTTGCCAAGATGAACTTCCAACATTATGTATAGAAATTCATTACTTTAATTGGGTGGAAATAGAGATGCAATGAGAGGAGGTAGATTTCCATAGGATGTATTTGACCATATAACTTGTTCTTAAATTGCCTGTATTTATAGGTTGATAATCTGTGAAAAGGGTAAGACAAGTCCTTCTTTCAGTAAGAAGTACAGTGGAAGGATCTGCAGAGCTCTGCTCAGAAGAAAACCAAACCCTCAACACTTGTATATGAAATTTCTTTCCTTCAGACTCAACATACTCAGAAGTCTTAATCTTAATCTGTGTGCTCACAAAGCACAGCAACTGTACAAAGAGTGGTGGTTAACACTGCTGTGTTAACTGGTTAAATGTAATGCTTCCTTTTTCAGCTAATCTGTAAATAGTGGGTTTAAATAATAGTAATATGCAGATAATGCATATAAACAACCTTTTTCCATAAAATTTCATGTACTTGGTGTTAGAGAAATCCCTTCTTTGTCGGATACTGCTCTATAGAGAGGGGTAAAGTAAATGGAGAAATTACTTGTCTGAAGCCCTGTCTTTATGTAGCTTTTGTTTAATTAGATGAAAGGAGTTGCCTGTTATTTGCATGTTTAATTACAAGGTTCATCCTTCATACTGGTCTGTTAAGAAAAACTAGTGGAATTTCAGAAATCTGCATAATTAAATCCAAAGGCATATGAAAATGAGTAGCCTTAAAAGAATAGTCTTACAGGTTCTAGTGTGTATTATTGGATTCTACTGGACAGAGAAGACAGAGGACTGTGTGGATCAAATAACTGTTATTGATACTTAATTCTTATTAAGAAGCAATTTGGTCACACAATTAAGATCTTGTAGAATATAAAACATCACCGTGGACTTCAGGCAAACAGGGCTGATGTTTCAGGTATTTGGCAGTGGTCATAGCTGCTTCATGTTCTTTCAGAAATACTTTTCTGACACTCCTGCCCAAAAAGGATGTGTTTATAGGTGTTCATAGTGTCCAGAAGGAAACTGAAGAAATAAGTATCTTTGAATTTTTAGATGGAGTAAAAAAGCAGACTCATCAACTTACTCCTTCAGTACTTGATACAGACTGGCTGAATTATTCTAGGTGGGGTAGAGGGGTGGGGTTTTTATTTGGTAGACGGGTGGTTTTATTTTTTCATCATGATTTCTTCCCCCCAGCCACGCTTAGAAGCTCCATGTGTTAGCCTATTTTTCAGTGGCAGTGACTGAAGAACAGGGGCAGAAAGGAACTGCAAAAGCCTAGTGGAATAATCTACCCCTGGGAAACACACTGATGGTGAAAGCCCAAGTATCACAGGGTCAGGGTTTGGGGTGGTAACGACCTTAGCTCATTTGGAGTCCTTGTTCCTATTCTGTATTTTAAATCTTATAATAATGCTAACTTTTATATCTCTGTTTTGCAGAAGTCTTGAACCTAAAGTGGTATTTTGAGCGGGATATATAAGTAGAGTAATCACATAACATAAGAAAATTGTGTATTAAGTTTTCTCTCACTTTGAGGTGCTGAGTGGTACAGAACTGAGCCCAAAAAGAACAGAAGAGATTTTTACCCTGTTTGCATAAATCACAGGAACTATGAGAAGTCACAAGAAATGTTCTGTATTTTAAGGTTTACTTACCTTTGTCTTCCTCTGTGTAGGTGTTGATATTTTTTTCACTCAATTGCAATAAATATTGCTTTTATTCCACATTTTCTAAATTCACTGGTTGGTCTCATTCATCTGGAACCTGCTGTTCTAGAGTGGATACTTCCCAACTCCTGTACCTTTTCCAATGACCAAAGAAAAACATAATTCTGAGAAAGCAATAAAACCTTATGTGTAGAAGCTTATTCTTAGGATTAGGCTTACTCTTCTTCCCAGTGTGTAAAAGCAGAATGTAAAATGAAGTATTTCACTCTAAGATGCACTGTGCATCCGTCTTGGAAATTAAAAGGCCAAAGATTTAGCTCCTTTACAGAAAAATACCTGTTGTACCTCGATTAAAAGTTCGTATCACCTACACCATTTAGTGGTATGTATTAATGTGCTTCTTTAGAGAGCTTTGTTTCTTTGGAGTAGACTTTACTCACTAGAGTATTTAACTTTTCAGAAACCTGATTTTCATGCAGAAACTAATACATTGTTTGTACCTTCTAGTTAGTGTAACTTTGTAATGTAAAGCTGTTTGTAAATATTGCTTTTCACTTATTTGGAGTCTTTTCTGTTTGTTTCAGGGTGCAGTCTCTGGGTCAGTTCAGGCTTCAGATCGACTTATGAAAGAACTCAGGGATATATATAGATCACAGAGTTATAAAACAGGTAAAATACCTCAGATTTCCCTTTTTAAAGTATACTTTAAATGAATTTTCTTGGGAAATACTTCCCACTAGTTTTTCTGTGTTTTGGTGTCTTGTGTTGGTATATACATGTGTGTTTGTGTGTGCACATAGCTAAAAATACAGATTCATTATACACACTCATATTACATAAAGGAGTTTATTTGTGGAGAAAAGTCAGAACATAAAATCCTTGGAATAGTGATGTGAATTACAGTGGGCAACAAGCTTGTATTTTAAATGAGTTTGAATCATGACCAGTGATTATCTTTAGGCAGTGGATGGCTGTTTCATTTGTTCCTTATAGGAGCAGTATCTAAACTAGCTCAGCTACAGATTCAGCCTGTTGAATTGTCTGAGTGTTACTGTATGAGAAGTAGAAATTACATAGGTTTTGGGTGAGTTGTATTCCTCTAGGTCTGTCAAGTAGACAACTCCATCACTGTGGAGTGAGACCCTGGTGCAGGCCAGGAGGGGAACAGGAAGAATGTGTAATTAGAGAATCAGTATTAACTTAAATACTCTTTCACTTTTCTGAACTTCTGCCCATATTTATTATTAGTGGACTTAAATCTCACTTGGCAATGGCATTTTAATGGTGTGTAAAAGAACAGAAGTGAAGAGACTATAAGTTCCTGTTTGGATTTGTCATATTTAACTTCTAGGTCAATGGTGCATGCATGGAAGTGCTGGGGATAGTGTAAAATATCTGGGGTATAAATTTGAAGAGGTAACCTTCAATGCAGCCTACTTCTTTTAGCTTTGATGCAACTGAGTGCTGGCCAGTGTGCCCTAATCACTGTCTTTCTGGGAAGGAATGGATTCGTGGGTCAGGGAAGAGCTAGAAATAGACCTGGATGAAGTCATGGGGGATGCTTTACTGCACATTTTTCACCCTCAGGCTTTGTTTTGGTGATTAGAGCTGGGGTTGGCTGTAACAAACCAGTTTGGCTGTAAGACTGCTGTGTGCTGCTCAGTCATGTGGTGGTACCACTGCAGTCAGCCTGGGGCCTGGGGTAGCTGTGGGTTGAGGGGAGGATTTAGGCTCTCTAATAATGCCATTTCTTGGCTTTAGAGAAACAAGTCTTAACGAGTTGCAAAAGGCTGATCTCGATGTAGGAAAGCATACTCTAAATTAGGAGGAAGAGCAAAGCTTGCTAAACTTTACAGAAAGTTGAGTTTCTAAAGGGTGAGTGTGGTACTTATAGCTTAGGACTTTGGAAATACATAAAAATATTGCAACTGGATGCCTCCTGTTGATCTCTAAAACATGGTAATGAAGCAGTGTCAAGTGGAGGTTGACACCACAAAAATGATAGCATAGACAGTGTTTCTGCTTTGAAACACTGTCCTACTGACACATTTATTACATTTTGCCAGTAAATTGATGCTGTTTGTTATAAAACTTACCTAGATTCATTCCTTATGGCTTCATTTATTCTTTGAGCTTGAGTGAATTATGTTATCGCTTCTTTTCCTTCACACAGAACTCCTGCTTTTATAGCCTAGTTCTGCCTTTTGTTAGGTAACTGTCACCATGTGCACAGGCTCTGGCAGGTAATTGGCATTTTTAATGTCATTTTTGGTCAGAATACTTGCTCCCATCGTACATTTTACTCTAAATTTAATTTCTTTCTACTAATGCACAAAGGGAACCATTGTGAAACAGGTTCTGATAACTGTTGCAAGGTAATTGAACGTTGTTTTCATTTCTTTGTAAGACAAGCCAGGAGGATAAGGCTGATTTTTAGCTGGCTAAGGATCACTTTATTTGACTTGCGTAAGGTTACATGTTTGTAGCACTGACAGTAGGACAACACTGGGAGTTCTGAAGTGAATAATACTTGTAGCAATAGTATTTTAATTTTTTTTTTTCTATGAAACTATTTTATAAAAAAGTACTATTAAAAGACAGTGGCTTCAACTGTAGGTGTGTGTTCAAGGTAGTATCTATTTTGGAAATTAATTTGCTTTATCAATTGAAGCAATGCTGCTGGAGTTTAAGCAAAAGATGACAAGTTTGCTCTCAACAGCAAAGTTGCTTATCTACCTGGGAAATCTAGGGGAAGAATTGCCCTTAAAGAATGGAAAATAATTTTCTTATGAGCTGACAGGAGCAAAAAATACTCCAGCAAATTAAGATACTCTGTTGTGAATCAGACAGTTTCATTAACTTGTTCAGATAATGGGAGCCACAAGTCCTGCAAAGATTATCTCATTTATGCATATCAGATTGGAGATTCACTTAATGTAATTTAGGGGCTTGAGAAAGGAGGGCAAGGAACAAAGAATTTGGGGATATTAAATGAAATCTTTTCTGTTCATATCTTTAGCAACTGTTTTATTCATATATAGTTCATATAGACTTCAATTCACTGTTTTTAGCCAGACTGTGTGGGATTTACTTTCTGATGTAGTAATGTTGCCATAAGACATTGCCTCTGTTTTGAAAGGAATTGTTTTTCTTTCTACATTTCAATTTCTTACTTTTTTGCTTGCTTCATGGTTCTGTGGGCTTCTTTTTACTTGATCACCTCTTCTTATTCATCAGCTTTGAGGAATAAAATCTCTTACCTTTTGTTTAAGCAAGAGGAACCTTGATTCCTTTCCTACATTAGGGACTTCTCAAAAACTGCTATTAATAAGTTACATTCTTTTTGATTTACTGTCAGAATTACAGAAAAGCATATAAATTACTTCCAAACACCTCTTGATTATTCAGAAAACCCCAAAGAATGCCCTCCCTCAGCTTTGGGGTAGTGTTGTTAGGTAGCTTCTGCATCAAGACACGGAGCCCCCTGCTGCTGTTGATGAGGAGACACAGGTGCTTTTGGCTCAAAACTTGGCTGCTTGAAAGGCTGCTGGAGTGTCTTGCAGTGGTGTTAAGGCTCGTGTTTGTCAGTTCTGAGCTGAGCCTGTCTCTCTGAAGAACCCTCCTGCAGCTTCTGGCTTAGGTGCAGTACAACTCTTTGGAGTACAACTCTTCCTGTTGGGGAAGCTGGCAAAATGTGTGGGAGCTGAAGGACTGGGCCATGAGCTGTGGCTAAGAACAGGAGGCCCAGGATGATGGAAGGAGAGCAGGAGTGGGGCTGGAGGCTTAGTGAATGAACAAAGGCATGGAGGTTCTCTTGTGATCTTCCATTGTTTAGGATGGGCTCAGGAGCCTTACTGTACCTTATTCCCTTGGCTTTAATAAGAGTTCTGTGCTCATGCTAGGGGCCAAAACTGCAGTATTGAGAGGCTGCTTCTTTCCAGTCTTTGCTCCTATTTGGATGCAGGTGGAAGAAAATATTCTGGATACAATAATGGAATAGATTTGTCATTAATGGGAGTTGACAATGAGCAGAGTTCTGAATGTCAACTCTTTTATTGTTACATCAGAGCAGTACAAATAGAAATTCTTACAGTTTGTGATTTACACGAAGGTTAGTTCAGCATATAGTCCTTGGATCTGGGGAATTGGAAAAAGACCTTAATAGCTCCTTTGGTTGATCCTCAAACAGCAATGTCATGTCTCTGAAGTAGCTGCTGATTACAAGGGACATGGAGAGCACAGTGAGTGTGTGCTCAGGCCTACATTGTTATTCTAGACATAGAAAAATGAGAAATTGTGCTCTTGGCTGCAGTACCCACTTGTTAGTAGCGCTCAGTAAGGAGAAACAAGCATGGGTGCTTTAACTTGTGTGCCAAGTTTTGAAATGCTTTAGAAAGCAGGGTGTCTGGACAGTTTGAAATGTCATCTGTACTCCATGTACCAATGCTTATAAGTTTCAACTGAAAGATTATTTTCATGCTAGAATAAGAAAACTCAAAAATTAATCCTTGGGGTGGATATGATGGTTGCAATCTGGTGGTTATATTGCCTTCAGAACTCCTAGGCAGGTTACTGATTTGCATATGGCTTCCAAATATTTAGGTCAGCGACAGAGATACTGTTAAATATTAGGCCAGGTAAGAAGTTTAATAATAGTGGGTTAGTCTATATATATGAATATTCTGTGAAGGAAGAGGTTTAACTCTTGTATGTGACTGATACAATGTTCTAAATCTTGTCCTGTAGTTAAAGATTTATTGCTTTTCCCAGTGCTGTTTGTGAATTTATGCAGAGAGGAAGCTTTGAATATAAAGAAAATGGCAGATAATTTCCATCCTTCCCTGGGAGTGAAATGCACAACTGTTGTTTAACATGCTTAAAGCAAACAGACTGCTGCAAATCACCAGCTGGCTCCCACAGACCATTCCATTCTTTACATGCGTCTTTCTGGCATCTTCAGTCAGCTGTTGGGAATGTGCCTCATCCACTGCAGCATCCCCTTTTTTTGGACATCTACTGCATACCCTGTCCAGTGTGCTGTCCTGTGCTCATGAGAACCTGTGAAACACAATGCTGCACACCCACACTGCTGTCAAGTGTCTTAAAAGCACATTGGTAGTGTACTGGGTGTAAAAAATAGTGAGTAATTAGCAAACTGGAGTTGTAGTTGTGGAAGGTTTGAAGGTGAAGTGGTTAAGTATCAGAAAAAATTTGATTCATGTGGAATTTTTTAATGGAAGTAAAAACACTTTTTCCTTGTAGTTGCTCAGGAGTGTTTCTGCTACTGGAGGAAGGATGTGCCTCAATATCCTACCCATGGCTTACACCTGCTGACAGTATTCGTATTTGAAAGCAAAAAATGTTTTTGCTAAGTTTCCTATCTACACTTTCAGTGCATAATTAATTCCATCTAATATTTCTACAGGGATATATTCAGTGGAACTGGTAAATGACAGCTTGTATGAATGGCATGTTAAGCTTCTCAAGTAAGTTAATAAACTCTTTGCATGTTCTGAACAATCTGTTGTGTTATTGCTGCAGATATTCTTTTGATAAATGAGAATCTCTAGCCAGAGCATATAAAATAGTGTGTTCCAATAGTAGTAGCAGTAATGGTAATTGTAGCCACTAAATAGTGGCTGTAATTCTGATACACAGAAATGTGAGGAGGTGGAACTGTAGTAATTGAGCTGGAAAAAAGACAGATCTGCTTTTCACTGCCAATATTATGTGTATTGCATTAACTGTCATTACTGTTCAATTCTGAAACTACTCCAAAATATGCAGCCTTAAATGATGAAAGTTTTTTTCAAGCATTTTTGCATGATTTTATTTTTATTTGTTTTTAATGACAGGAAAATCCAACTTCTAGTTTGATTCAAGATGTAGAAAAGAGCAGAACTGCCTTAGTGTCATTAGTTGTTTATTTCTACAGTTAAACAGACAGGACTAAAACTTTTAGCTATCTCATAAATGTGAGTTACATAATTATATGTACCTTGTCTTCTCTCATCACCTCATACACAAAACGAAAAGCAGCACATAACCCAACTTGTTACAGCCATAGTCCAGTAACTTTAATCCTAGAGGTGTTAGAGTGAAATGACTCCTGGTAAAAGGATCATCTGCTGTCATCCCTTATGCAGTACCCTAAAGAAAGAAGAGCCTCCCCAAACTACACTGGGTGGCTGCAACACCTGGCAATGGATGAAAGAGCTTCCATGGGATAAGACATGTCCTGGGGATAAGGACAAGGCCAGAGGCTGTTTCAGCACTGTAGCTGACCTGCCTGTAGGAATTGTTGCCCTGTCCTAGGGGTGAGACTTGTGCAAACTGGGTCACCAGCTGCTGAAATCGTTTTGTTTCCTTCTTAGTGTAATCACGGGCATGTGAAGGTTTTGAGGCTGCAAATGGCAGGAATGACACATAGAGAAATCTGTGTCACGTTACTGGAGGCCTTTCCTATGGAGCACTTCTGTAACCAAGTGCTCAAGCCATTGTGCAGTGATTTGAAACCCCTGTTAAGTGCTGGGAACAGGTCTCATTTTCTGCCTTCAGACAAGAGGAAACTGAGTCCATGCAGCAAATGCCTTCCAGAATGTCTAAGAGAATAAGCATTATGTTTGTTTACTACAGCAAAAAGTGTCTGGAAACAAATGCACTGTGTGCAGAGTAGCTGAGGGAGGGGGTAAGTGGCAGAGGAAAGAGCCCATGTGAGGAAGGACCTGTGTTGTTACTAGAAAAGTCCTTTTGAACTGGCCCAGCAAAAGCCATGGCTTGAAATGAGAAGTTCCTAATCAGTGGAAGAATTTTTTCTGAAATAACTTCACACTGGTAGGATGGAGACAAACTGCCCAAGGAGTTTTGAAATGAGATCTAATAACTTTGTAGTTTCAGCTGTAGCAGAGGATTAGCTTTAATGGCCTTCAGTCCCTTTAACATACGCTTTTGACTTGCTGCAGGTGTTTTTGACTAGTCTCTTCTATTTAAAAGCTGATGGAGTGTCAGAGCTTGGTGGGATTAACCCAGTAGAGCCTGAATTAATGGCCAGGCTGCTAACCACCAGCATTTTGGAACAAACAGTTGTTGAAATTCTGCTGAGCAGAAGCTGCTGGCTTTAGTACTTCTGCTGATGCAGATTACTTTTAACAGCTGATGCAGAACTACAATTACATATTCCATAAAGGATTCACCAACTATGTGCTGAAAACCAGATGACTACAGTCTTCCTGTTTTCCCCCTCTCTTATTTGAACACCACTGAACTGAAGAGAATTAAAACTGCTCTTTTCAAATAAACAGCTTCTTTTGTGCTGTGTTTAAGTAGCACTTGATAGCATTGGGAATGTAGTATATTGCAGCAAGTTTTCATGCTGATCTCCTGGCAAAGTTTTTAGTTGGTAAAAGGAGCAAGAATTTCCTACAGTTCACCTTAAACTATAATTTATAAACTACAAATACAGAAAGGAAGCCTTTAAGAGGAATTACTGTTTACAGGTATTGAAAATATTAACTTTATCCATGATCTCCCCCCTGCTGCTTTTATAGGGTTGATCCTGATAGCCCGCTGCATAGTGATCTTCAGGTCTTAAAAGAAAAAGAAGGTGTAGAGTACATTTTACTCAACTTCTCTTTTAAGGTAAGTGTCTGTGGGATAAAAAGCTGCAGTTAAATTTGAAGCTTACTATAGAAAGTGACTGAAATGACTCTCAGGCTATTTTTTGGGTAATAATGGATCTGTAGCATGAAAAAAAGAAAACTGACTTTTATGTTTGGCACTAAAGCTTCCCAGCCAGTACTGTGGAAAGGGAATTTTTACAGAACTGAAAAATGGTAGTACTTCAAATCTGATTTGACAAATAAGGCTGTTGATCTACTTTCTGATTGGGAAGCAATGTCACAGTATTTTCCTTAACCTGTTTTTCTTTTATTATTCTTTTCAGGACAACTTCCCTTTTGACCCTCCCTTTGTGCGAGTGGTGTCTCCTGTGCTTACAGGAGGGTAGGTTTGAGTTGCCCTACAGAAATTGGGCTTTGTGGTAAAAATGTTACAGTTGAAAAACTCTGTACCTTCCATAATGTTTAAGAACTGACCTCGGAGGGGGGAGGGAGGGGTTAAAATTGCTTTTCCTTCTCCTGTTGTAGGCTGTTCTGAGTTTGTGCTTTGAACAGGTCTTGATCCCTGTGTTGACTTAAATTTGCTGTATAGTCCTAAGTATCTCTCTCTTGCTGGTAACACTGCCATGAAGTTTTTGTTTAAAAATTCCTCAAATGCTAATCCGAAAATACTAAATTTAATTGAAAACATGCTCCAGATGTCATCTAAAGCATGTTTGAAGTGCTGTCTGTGGCACAGAAACTTGTGGAGAGAAGATTAAATTCACCTTCCAAGGTTTTTATGTATGTCCTGGTGAGAGGAAATGATACCTGCATTTGAAAAGGTAGTCTGTGATAGCTGGTGCTGATTCTGATTTTGATTTGAATTGCCATGTATTCTTTTTGAATTCAGTAAATGGTTAGTGCAGTTAAATAGGGTTCATGAGGGGTGCTGCTGTCTCAAAACTAAACAAGCAGAGCCAAAATTCGTTGGATTCTAATTTGATTGCACTCAGACTTCTTTTTAGAATGAAAAAAGGATGGCTTTTCAGTGGTCATTTCCCTCTGAATGTCATATGGAGGTATAAGGTTTAAATGTCCTGATCATAGAGGAGAATACATTTTGGCAGTGGTCAGTTCTCTTCCCTCAGTCCAAGTTTTGTGATGCTCAAGTGTTCTGCTGAGTCCCAGTCAGCCCAATGGATGAGGTGTTACTGAAATTAGAAAGTGATTTACAGGAAGAGAGCAAGGAAAGATCTCATATTATTTATAAGTGCACCTACATCGTTTGAAATGGTGTTCAGTTTCTTTACAGAATCGAATTTTGTTAGTTTCTTTTAGCTACATGTTAGTACTATGTGTATGTAGAGTAGCCATAGAAAGTAAGTTTCCATTTTCCATGGTCTCTGCAGTTGTGCAGACCAGCTCAGTCAGTGGTTTAAACTAAGTCTGGTTAGCAAACAACTTTTCTTTTTTGTCTTACAGTGCTAATCTTCTTTGCCTAAGAATAACACAGCCAGCTAGTTACAATATAGTACTGGTTAAAGGGCATTTCAGCTTTATGAACAAAGAATTTAACAAACAAGCTGGCAAGAGCTTAAAGTGCTGTGAGCACTTGTCTTTTTACTAACTGCTGATGTCAAATCTCTTTTCTTTCACATTTGTTTCTAGGTATGTCCTAGGTGGAGGTGCATTATGCATGGAACTTCTTACTAAACAGGTGAATATGGGCTCTGGTATCTGGCTAATAAAACACACCTTAAAATAATGGAATATAGGTGCTTCCCTTGAGCTGAAGAATCCCAGTGTGAAATAAATTGTGCACTCCAAAGGAAACATAGTGGAATTAAACCTCAGTCCCACAAGATTTGCCTTGCTGATCTTTGTTGAGATCTTCTTTTCTGCCTTGGATGGCTTACAAGAGATCTGAGGAAGAGGCAGGAAGTGCAAGCACATCAACTTGGAATTGTCAGAATTACTGTGAGGAAGGCAGTGTGAAGAGCAAGTTCTGAGGAGCAAGACATATTGTTTTTTTTTCTAGAAGCTTCTTCAGTTGCATAAAGTCAGCTCTGGAGAAGTGAAATATCTAGGAGATCATAGGCATAGATGATTCGTGTAGACAGTGATTTTCTCTTTAAAATAAGTAAATGAATGAAGTTACTTACTTGCAGGCTCTGGAAGAAACTCTTGTGAGCTCTGGAAGGTAAAGCAGTGCCAGAGATGAGCAAAATTCTTACAGCTTACTGAATTAACTTCATTAGAGATCAGTCTTTTCTGCTTCTTGGAACAAGGAGATGTAATTTCTGTTGTGACATTGCCAAAAATGTGTCAGTGCTGTAAGGATGGAGCTTTTTGTTTCTGTCTTGCTGTATTTTGGAAATGTGATTCAGCCTTTTCATTCTTCTTATGAGTTCTTAGTACTACTACTGTATATCATTTTACAGATTTTCTGTGGAGAGTTAAAGTTAACTGAAAAGAAGTAGTTAAAACTGGAATGCAGGAAAAAAAATCCCAAAGCACACATCCCAAAATAGATTTGCAAGGTGAGCACAAGAAGCAGGTTGATGTTGTATGTTAATATTCCTTTCCTCCTCCAGGGATGGAGCAGTGCCTACTCAATAGAATCAGTCATCATGCAGATCAATGCCACTTTAGTCAAAGGAAAAGCCAGAGTACAGTTTGGAGCCAATAAGGTAAATGTGCTGTGTTTCTCAGTTACACAGATCACTGCTGGGCTGCCATTTCTTTGCTGACTTGCATAGAAGATGCTTAATGACAGAATTGCTATTACAAATACGTATGCATTTTGAATTGTCTGGTGCCTGTATGAGTATTTTATTGGCAATTAAGAATTTTTTATGTAATTATGAGCATATGAGGTGGATAAAGCCTTGGGATTGGCAGTGTATTTAAGTAGTTAGGCTTTTGCTATCCTTGTATTGGCAAGGGAAGGAGGATCAGAATTGGGAGGATTTGGAATTCTGGCTCTCAGAAGGGAATCTTGAAAGCCAGGAATGTTCTAACATTATGCATGGATTTTATTTTTATGTCCACTGTAGAATTTCCTTGTAGAACTGTTTTTGAGTCTTGCATGTCTAGATGCATATTTTTATGTTAGTTTTTTCTCCTTTCAGAATCAATATAATCTAGCAAGAGCACAGCAGTCCTATAAGTCACTAGTACAAATACATGAGAAAAATGGTATGTATGTTGTTGCCATTTTGTTCTTGCCTGCTCAGCACCCTGGGAATTGGTGTTTGGCCACAGAGAAACTTGAACTGAGAGCATCTTATTTTGGCTTGAGAGGACCATAAATGTTTCTTCCTTCTTTTCTTCTTGCTCTAGAAAAACAGAAGTGCTTAAATAACTGCAATCATGGCAACTTTTCCAGCTTATTTGAATGTTCCATGTTTGTTCCTGCTGCTTCTTGAAAGACAGCTCCATTTCCTTTTCAGACAGTTGCTCTAGGAACTTCATTGCTACTGTAGCTTTAACAACTCTTAATGGTGAAGTATCTGCTGGAAGTTTTTGCCTTTCCCTGAAAGATTTTGTTTCAATGTGGCAAGAACCTAGTGGAAATAATCATATTATTATTAGGAAGATAAAGTGGAAAAAAAGACTTGAGACTAGAAAATACAAGAAGTCCAAGTGAGGTGCACTAGCTGGGAAACTGTACAGTAGAATAGGGAGACACTTGTTTTGGTTTGGGCTTTTTTACACTACTTAAAGTCTCTCTGCTGCATAAAACAAGTGCTTCAGGTATAATTGAATTGACTGTTGCAGTATGAGAAGCCTGAGGCTTTAACAGGTTTAAGTAGCTTACATGTTACATAAAGGTAGTCAGCAGAATTGGTACCCTGGTCTTGTGATGAGGGAGTTAGTCCAGTTAGCCCTTCTGTGATGTTCTTTGCTGTGGGTTGGGCGCAGTGTCCTCCAGGAATTGGGGTTACTGCAGACGTGTTTGTGTGACAGCAGTGAGCACCTCAGCTTCCCTGCTGCTAAAATGGAACACAACACCTGTACTCTTGGGAGGAAGATCAAAGATAATGACTTCAACATACTTCCCATTTTACAGTATTTTGATCTTGCTGTTAACTGAGCCGTTTGCTCTTTCAGTTTGCTACAAAAGCCAGCCTGGCTGGCTGTTTACTTGTCTGTGCTACAAGCAATCAGTGCTGCCTCAGGAGCTGTACACAAAGCAGTCACAGGGCTCAGTGCTGCTGTGAAAGTTGTCTTGAGCTTAGAGCTACTACCTGTTCTCTGGGACAGCACAGATAGGCCCTGTAGTCACTGCACACACATTTAGAAAAATTTTACAAGAGGGGCTGGGAGAATTAAGTTTGGAACTCTGGAGGTCTCCAGAAAAAGCTGTGCCTGCTTGATCAGGTGTGATTCAGCTGCTAAACATGCCAGATTATGTCAGGAGACCAGTTATTCAACTGACATTTCTGAGCTTAGTCCTACAAGATTTGCAGAAGTAGGATAGACCATTCAGTTGCTTGTGCAGCTCTGCAGTACACAAAATGGGATTTATAAAAGTGTCCCAGTGCAGTCATGTTTGTATGTCTGTGTTTTAAGTTGCTTGAAGCCTTGGGGATTTTACCTCTCTTCTATTAAGTTTGGTTAGAGCAACATTCCTCCTCCAGCAGCTTCCTCTTGTTGGTGTTCAGCTTGTCCAGCTCAGGATAGCTGCTGCCACCAAAATCTGTGTGTGCACACCCAGGTACAGGGGCTGATCCTGGAGTCTGCCACGTGCTTTGTCTCCCACTGCTGACTGCTGGCGTTTGGGGCACTGGCTCTCGCTGAGCTGGCCTGCTTTGAGAGGGAAGGAATGGGCCAGGTTGGGCTTCCCTCTGCCACAGATGAAGTGTTGGATGGCCTGGACACATCTGCTCGGTCCCTAACATGTCTCTCCTCTCCACAGGCTGGTACACTCCTCCAAAAGAAGATGGCTAATGCTGAGGACTGTTGTATACCTGGACCAATGTCAACAAAACGAGCTCTTTTTTATGTTTTCCAACACAGACTCAAGCTATGAGTGCCCCTATAACAGCTGTACTGAGGACTTTAGCTATTAGATAAGTTAGTGGATAATCTGTCAACTGACACAGTGTAAGTTACAGCCTTACCATTCTGCTCTTCTTAGGCATCTGGACTGAGCAGTTTGGGCCTTTATCATATTTGTTCTTATGGATTAAGCATATTTGGGCCATGCCCTCCCTTCTCCCTTTTTTTTATTTGAAAGCATAAGCTCTCCCTGCAGCAGGCTATTGACTTACTAAAGATCATTCAATAGGAGTGAGTTGTTCACACACTTGTGTGTATTTCTTACTTTTTGCAAAATGCAGACTGCAGAGACTTGCGTTGTATTGTTTCATTTAAAGCCAAGAGGTTTGATACATTGTTTAATACTGTTTTAGGAAATGTCAGGTCTTGCAAATCACAGTAGTTTTTCTGGTCTAAAATGACAGCGTTTGTAGTATTTTCCAAATTAATGATATAGGAAAAACACATGTATGTTAAGTCATTAAACATTTTTCATGGCTGTGTGAGAATATGAATTGTTTATTGGAAAGGATGCTCTTTGTTTAGATTCTTATTTTTTGGTTTGGTTTTTTTCTTTTTAATTTTGTTTCAGTTTTTGTTTTTACGCAGAGCAAGGCTGTGCCAATAAAACCTTGTAACTAGTCACTTCCACTGGGGCATCAGAACTTGCTGGGCTGTTCCTGCTACTTGTTGGCTCAACCTCCTTTACAAGAAGAGCCACAGTATGAAGCTTGAAGTTATTTAAAATACTAAAAACCTTTTTAGGTGTTCCATTTTATTAACGGGTTGTTGCAATCATTTCTAAACTAATGAACTTAAAAAGTGATTGGCACAAATTGAGATGAAAGACCTTGAATGAAAAATTTTTATATAAAAGCTACAATAAAGTACAAGAATATGTCATCCAGTTCAGAGGCGTAAGAAATGCTGCCATAGTCTCGACGGTGGTTTTGTTATTGAAAGACTAATGGGAACTGTTCTTTCTTTATTAGGAGATGAATCTGGGTCTGTGTACTTACACAATTTCATTGCCTTACCGGAATCGACTCTATTTTGGTTGTAGTTCTAGTCCTTAGGCCTGTGCACCCTCGGGCCGAGCTGTAAGGGTGTGTTCCATGGATTAAGCACTTTCACAAGTGCAGAAGCATGTTTCTGTTATGGTTTTTTTCTTTTTTTTAGTTGACTATCGAACTTGTGCTCTTTTCTCTATCAGGCACCCGCGGGTCCTTGTGCATTTGCTTCTAGATCCAGTTTTTAGCTCGAAAGAAACGCTGGGAGAGGTTTGGCAGCGCTCCCAGTGCGCGTTGTTCCCGGCGCGGTGGCCACGGCCGGCGCTGTGCCGCTGTCACGGCGGGGCTGGGGCGGCCCCGGCCTCCGCCCGTCGGCGCATGCTTCGGTCTGGGTTCCATTTCTTCTGGCAGAGTTCCTTGGCAATGTACAGTAATTTGTAAACTTGCATCAAGTTTATGAATAAAAAGCATTTTACGAAGCGCTGTGTCCGTGCTGGGGCCCGGGGCGTGAGGGAAGGGCGGGGAGGTGAGAGCGGGNGCGGCGGGGCCGGGGAGGCGGCGGGGCCATGGAATCCGCGGCCAAGGGCGGCTACGTCCTCGCCAACCTCGCCGAGGTGGTGGAGCGCGTCCTCGGCTTCCTGCCCACCAAGGCACTGCTGCGCGCCGCCTGGTAAGGGCCGGGGGGGCCGAGGCCGTGGGGTGGGCGGCGGCCGGCTCCGGTTGGCGGGGGCGGGGCGGCCGACGCCAGGTTGTCCGTGTTGTGTTGCAGCGTGTGCCGGCTGTGGAGGGAGTGTGCCCGGCGGACGCTGCGGACGCGGCAGCGAATCGCGTGGGTGTCGGCGCTGGAGCCGGGCCCCGCCGAAAACCACGCGCTGGTGCGCGTGCTGGCCCGCGAGCTCGAGGTGAGGGGCGCGAGGGGCGCCTGAGGGGCGCGAGCTCAGCGCCTGCCTTTAAACACTGAACGCGCTTCTTGAACCGCCGGGCAAAGCGGGCGCGCTCGGAGGCGTGCGGGGCTCTGACAGCTCGAGTGTTGCGTGTTAATGCAGCGATCAAAACGCCGAGGATTTGCGGTTCAAGGCACAGCTGTTCATCTCGGCAATCTTGTTAAGAGGTAAAGCCTTAGAGGCTAGGAGGCGCTGAGGAAACGCTGCAGGACTTCTCTGTCTGGCAGGATTCCTTTCCTAGTGCTGGATCTTCACTACACAAAGATTGATGTCAGGGTCTTAAGCAGTAGACAGGCCTCAGTAGATCAGTGTTAAACCAACTGGAACAAGAAAGGCCGGAACCGCCTGTGCGCTGTTTGCCCAGCATCAGCACTGGTGATCAGCAGAAGCATGGAATGCGTGGAGTTCGTACAAGTGATTCACATGGAGTGAATACAAGGAGTTCAGATGGCGCTAAAAGAAGGAGCAGAGTCGTGAGGCCAGTCTGCAGAGCTGTTCTTGCTCTTGTGAGGTTTGGGTCAGCTCGCTGCCTGTGCTACCAATTCAGCAGCTCAATCTGGGCACTTCTGAGGCTGGCGACAGCTTGTCTGCTGGCTGACAGGAGCCTGGTGAGGGGACAAGCGTGGGCTGGCAGTGGAGCAGGAGTAGTTTCTCCTCGGTTTCTGCCCCCACTTTCCCTTCACTCCATCCCACCTTTGCCTGTGTCTTTGCAGAAGGTGCACGTGCTGCCCCAGACTGTGCTCTACATCGCTGATGCCGAGACGTTCAGCGGGCACGAGGAGTGTCACGAGCAAAAGAAAGGTAAAGCCTAGACCTCACTCACTCCCACTCCACGCTGGGATGTAAATAGGGCATAGTCAGCTGAAAGGGAATTCTCTGAGTTTCGGTTTCAGTGGAAAGGAAATCTTTTGCAGAAACCCTGACTGCGTAGTATTGCATTTGTTGTACGAAGCAGCTCGCAGATCTGTGTTAATGTGCACAGATGGGCTCCTTTCCCTTCTGTGGAGGACGCTGAGTGTGTTTGCCTGCTGGCAGCCCTGTGCTCTCAGGGAGCAGCACAGACCTGCCTGCTGTTACCAGGGCGGCCACTGATGGGCAGCATTGGTTAAGCAGGACGGGGTTGGCTGTGGGATTTGCTCAGAACACACTTTTCCTGCTGTCTGATGTGATTTGTTGGTCTCTTCTTATTTTAACAGCCAGAAAAAGAAACAGTAAAGAAACAGCACTCGCACTTGAAAAGTTGTTGCCAAAGCGATGTCAGGTTCTTGGACTGGTCACCCCAGGGATTGTAGGTAGGAGCAAAATGTGTGGGTTTTTGAGAGGTCAGCTTGAAGGTGTCATCTCCTACCTTACTCAGCACTGCCTTCAGTTCTAAGGAGTTCACGGTGTCATTGCTAAGTGACCTGGAGCTTACTTCATACATTGCAGTTATAATTAAAAGGATCAATATAATTGGGCAGGCAGCTTTCCCTGGCACCTTGATGCACTTACTGAATGTTGATTGGATTTATGTGTACATTTCAGTCGTGTTGTGACTGCTGTACAGGGCATCCTGGTATACATCTGTTTGTAATGGTCTAGCAGGAGGCATATGCAGTAACTGGAAAATTCACAGCCTCCTGTGGCATGCTTTTTCTCCTGCTTCATTTTTATCATTAGAAAGTGTTTTTTTTTATAGTTTCTCACCTTAAATTCACTTTCCACATCATAAGTGAGGTATTTAATTGTTGTCACTATCAAATTTTAATAACACACTCCCAATTTTTGTGTCAGTTTGCTTTATACTGTCATCACATGCTTATAGGACACCTTAAAAACTTGAGTGTGTCTGTGTGCCTGCATAAGTTGGCAGGAAGGCTTGTACTGCACTGTTCTTGCTTTCCTATTGTTTTATATTTGGTGTGCCTGGCGGGATATGTGTAAATATATCCATGTCTGCTTGTCAAAACTGACTTCAGCGTGATCCACAGCCAGCAGGACTTACAGATGTTTCATCTTTCCAAAATGTTAACAAAACAGCCACACCAGTTTTCAGTTAGATAAGTTGTCACGGAAATAGATTGTCATGTTTTCTGTCACCTGAGCTGTTCAGCCTCTTTCTACCCCTGTTACAGTGTAAATGAAAGTCTTGGAATCTCTGAACACAAGATACTTGCTTTTGTCTTTGTAGTTACCCCGATGGGTTCAAGCAGCAATCAGCCTCAAGAAATTGAAGAGGGTGAAGCTGGGTTTGCTCTGTTGTTTCCCAAAATTGATGGGGTGAAAATTCACACCTTCCATTTTTCTAAAGACATGAAAAACAGGGTCTTTGATGAAAGTAAATTTGCTGAAGCAGGTATGTCATTTTTATCTCCTTTATGTGGGCTTTTGTGGGGTGCTGTGCTGCTCTCTGAGGTGCTCATCTGGAGTTCTGTGTAGAACCAGCAGCTTCTGTAGTGGCTCCAAGAGCCCCTGTGGGGCTGCAGCTGGTGACTGTGCTCCTCCCAGTCTCTGGAGTGCTACGGTTAAGTTATCCGGAGTATCAGGTTCCACTTACCTCAGTTACATTTCGAGGGGAGCTGTTCAGAGAGAGGTGTGATGTATCATTTGAGGAGAAACTAGGATGGTTGGACTTCAGAGTTCAGGAGTTAAAAATAAGAGGATCAGTGTTGGCTTTTGTTCGTAGGTCTGAAGAATAACCCAGATCTCCGTGTTGTTCTTCTGTTTGGCTACAACTCCTGGAAGACTGGAGCTACTCGATTTCTTCATCAAATAGTCAATCCATTGAATGAGAAAAGTATCATCCTGGCTGGCGGACAAGTGGAGAGCTTTACATCACTGACCTCTGAGAAGTAGGTATTTTTTTCAAGGTAAATGATGGAAAGGATTTAAAATGAGAGGAACTCTGCAGATCCATAGCCTTCTGGTCATATTGAAAATGCCATTTACCAGTAGTAAAATAACAATTTCTTAAAGGGAAAAATGTCCCAACTGCTTCAGTGATGTAGCCAGAAAAACTGGAAGCTTTGTGTGGCTGTGTTACAATCTGGACTCTGGAAACCCAGCTAGGAGAAAGCCACTGAAACGGAGATTTCCAGCTTCAGACACTTCAGTGTGTTTCTTGCAGTCAGTTTCTTGTTTTGTCTCTGGAGCGCAGGTAGACGAGCGCCCGTTGTGCCGGAGCCGGGGCTGTGAACACGCGTTTGTGTGTCTGGCTCGCAGCACGGTGCAGTAGCTGCACACATGGCAGGGCTGTGCCCCAGGAGCTCGGCTGATCCTCCGTGGCTGCTGAAGGACGTGGCACTCCGTCCTGTGGAGCACAGTGCAGCCATGCCCATAGGCTCCTCTCGTGCCATTGCAGGTCTGGAGTCCATACTAATATCAACAGTTTTCTCGAATCTGATTTTGCCAGCTGCACCATTGCCCAGATAAGAGAGCTGACCTTAAATAAAGTCACTGCAGATAAAGGTTAAGTACGTAACTACTTTACCCCCTGTGTCCTGGCCAACCAATTTAAAGCAACATGATCCAAAACCTTTACTGACTGCTGCCCTGCTTTGATGTATACATCCTCAGTGCCTTTGCTTGTCTCAAGTTTAACTGATGGTTTAGTTGGAATTGCAGAGCTGTGACATACACAAACTGCTGAATTTGGCATGTGTGAAACCAAGTGTATGCTTAATACCCAGTAATGGATGTGGAAGTTTTTCCTTGTGAAAGATTGCTACACGAAAACATTGCTAAAATGTGAAGTCTTTGGTTTGCTTTTTAACTCTGGATGGTATCAGAATCACTACAATGTTGGCTGCTTTGCACTGCAGCAGCAGTTTAGTCAGGTGAGCAGTGGTCCCCCCAAAATGCTCTCTAACTCGGTGCCTGTTGCCTTTCAGTAACCAGGCCCAGCCCGGTGACGCCTGCGGTGTGGTTGGGTTGGCTTTCAGCGGCCCCCAGATCCAGAGCGCCACTGTCCTGTTAGACCAGGACGTGGCTGATGAGAGGACAGCAGAAGCGGCCATGCAGCGTCTCAAGGCAGCAAACATCCCCGAGCACAACACCATTGGCTTCATGTTTGCCTGTATTGGCAGAGGATATCGGCATTACAAAACCAAAAGGAATATGGAAGCAGATGCATTTAGGAAGTTTTTTCCAAATGTACCCCTCTTTGGCTTTTTTGGACATGGGGAAATAGGATGTGATCGAATAGTTACTGGGAATTTCGTATTAAGAGAATGTAATGACATAAAGGATGACCTGCTCCACGGTTACACTACCGTTATGACTCTTATTCACCTTGGTTCAACTAAAGCAAACCAAGCATAAGTAAGGGTTAATGCTTCAGTGAGCTGTTTGTTTCATTCCAGAGAGCTGAGAAGTCTGGAAGAGTGGACATCTTGCAGTCAAAGCCCCTTTCCAAAACATAAACATCATTTTGGTAATATTATCGAATCTTGTAGTTGCAATAGAGTTTACTATAATATCTGTGAGAGAGCCTTGCATTTTGTGTAATCCCCTGTACACATCAGAATTGCAGGAAAATATGTTTGATGGAATTCTGCAATTGAAGAAAGCCTCTTTCTTCCAAAATGAAAATGATTTCTACAAATCGTAGAATATGCTGAATTGGAAGGGACCCATCAGGATCATTGAGTCCAACTCTTGGCCCTGAACAGGACACCCCAAGAATCCCACCAAGTGCCTAAGAGTCTTGTCCAAACTCTTCTTGAGCTCAGGCAGGGCATGGTGCTCTGACCACTTTCCTGGGGAGCCTGTTCTGGTGCCCAGCCACTCTGGGTGAAAAACTTTTTCCTGATACCCAGTCTAGACCTCCCTGACTCAGCTTCATGCTGTTTCCTCAAGTTCTGTCACTGGTCATGAGAGTGAAGAGATGTTGAGGTCTCCCCTCAGTCTCCTCCAGGCTGAGCAAACCGAGTGTCCTCAGCTTCCCCTCCAGATCCTTCCCTTCTTTATGGCGTTTGGACCCTCTCTAAACCTGATGTCTGTTTCATATTGAGGTGCCCCAAACTGCCCCCAGGATTGGAGACTGCCCCAGTGCAGAGTAGAGCCGGACAATCCCTTCCCTGGCCTTGCTGGCGATGCTGGGCCTGATGCCCCCCAGGACATGATTGGCCCTCCTGGCTGCCAGGACACTGCTGGCTCTTGTCCAACTCAGCATCAGCCAGGACCCCCAGGTCCCTTCCCACAGCTGCTCTCCACCCTCTTGCTCCCCAGTCCATACACACAACCAGGGCCGCCCTGTCCCAGGTGCAGAATCCAGCACTGGCCATTGTTACATTTCATGTGGTTGGTGATTGCCTGTCTCTCTTTGTCAAGGTCTCTGCAGGGCCTCTGTCCTTGAGGGAGTTGAGCTCCTCTCGATTTAGTGTCAATGGCAAACCCAATCCCAAATGTAGAAAGAAACAGTACTTTGATATGCTCTATTTATGTACGTGAAGCACTCTAGGAAAACTACTTATGCATTAAATCTACCATTCCCTGGCTTTTATTTCCAGAGAGATGCACAACTTTCCCAGAGTCCTATTTACAAAACTGAACAGTTTTACTAGATGTGAGCAATGAAAATCTTTAGAAAAAAGTAACAAAGTACTTGTTAAATAAAGATAGAAGTATGTCAAAGTACCTTGCCTTCTGTTCTTAGAGGAAAAGCTCAGATTTAAAGATGTTGTCCAGCTAAGAGTTCAGCTGGGCTCACCACCTTGAACTGAATTTCAGTTGCTTAACTGTGTGGTTTAGAATATAGTGGTTGCCTCTTCTGTAGCGTGATTACAATCTTTTAAATCCAGAGTGCTTAGAAATAAGTCAATCTATCTTTAAGTTTCTTTAAGGAGTTTTTTGCTCTTAAATTTGGAATTGTGGGACACACAAGATCTGGCTATGTTATATTTATATAGAGACTTAAGCAAGACTTGTGCTTCTGCATGTTTTTCCTCTGCTTTTACATCAGTCACCTCTTTTGATTGCTGCAGCTGGCATGCAGTATCAAGTAAGTAAATTCAGCATAGTCTCAGTATAGCTAGTAATATATTTGCTGCTTTTAAAATTCTTTCCTCTCTTTTATTTTCACTTAGTAATAGAATGACAAGAAAATAAGATTAATTTTGCACCATATCACCATATTTCTGAATGCAAAATCAGGAAGCTGGCCCATTTTCATTGTAATAAAAAGAAAATGCTTACTTGTATGTTGTACAACAAAATAACATTTTTTGCTTTAAATGTACCAAGCAAGACTTCACAGTTCACAACTTTATGCCCATGTCTAGTTAAAACTTTTCCTGAACTTGGCCTAACAAGCTAAGGTAGGGGTGTATGTTCTGAGAGTTAAATGTTGGTGTCAGTGTGTGCTGAGCACAGACAGCACTTTCCCGTGGCTGTACTGATGATGTTTTATTTTTAGTTAGAAGATAGCATGAGCTGTGAACTCCCAATGGCCATCTGTGGATGGGGAGATGAATTAGTGTGGGTGTGACTTGGACAATGTTCAGTTACTTCATTTAGAGGGAAAGGTATCTGGAAATGGGGTATGGTTGAATTTTCAAAGAAGCCCCTTGGTGGGAGGTGACTGTGTGTTATTTTAGCATAACTAGAATCGCATTTGGCCCTTCGTGTCTGCATAACCTTCATGTGTAACAGGACAGAAAGGAAATGTTTCATTGCTGTAGTGCAGATAGGATTCCTGGTGCTGTCAGTCATGCTGACCAGCCTAGAAGGGTTAACTGGTTGCTGTTTTAGAGTAGTTGAAGAGTGATCAGCCACGTGTCCTCAATAACAGTGCAGACTCAGCCAGAAGGTCAGAGAAGCTGATGGTGAGCTCAGATGATGGCACAGCTAAATCAGAACCACCAGGGCAGTCTGCAGAGGACTTTCAGCAGGTCCTGTAGCTGAGGAAGCTTCAGAGGTAAGCATAGTACAGAAAAGGAGGTGGAGGGGTGGGGAGATCTGCATCAGAATCCAGGAATCCTTTTCTCTGGCATCAGAAAGTGTGGGGATGAGCCCAAAAGACCCCAGAATCATTCACATGGCTGGAACCACTACACTGTCTGTCCCAGGCCACATCATGCCTTCCATGTGACAGGGAGGTGGTGTAAGTGATAAAATTGCAACATCTGTGATTAAAGTGTTTTGCTATCCAAATTCATTTTGCCTCCATGCTGTTATTTGCTCTTCAATCACAACAAGTTCTGAGAGAACCCGAAATATATTTGCTTACAAGGTGCACGTACCAGAAGGCAGGGATAATTGATAGAAAATTTTGCAGTGCCAAAATTCATACTTCTGCCACTCAAAATAAGCAAGCACGAGGTTCTAAAGTGGGTAAAGTTACTTAAGTGAGTATTCAGCGATTGAGGCAAATGTGAATAGCAGGACTGCTCTAAAGATACCTAAAGATAAGGTTTATCTGCAGTTACAGTGCTGACAGTAATGTGTTCCCAACAAGAGAATGCAGTCCCTAAGTGACCACAAGTGGATTTTGGGTTTGTTACGAAAAAAGTAAAACTTGCAAAGTGACAAGACCTGCAGGGAGAAAGGATAGTTTTGCTGATGAAAGGTAAAGACATTGTTTTTTCCACTGTTTTGAATATGAATGTTTTGCTGCACATTTGTTCTTAATGCATCATTCAATTAATTGATCTGTAGGTTTCAAAACCACAAAAAATAATAGGCAAGCAGTATGATGTATAACCTTGTACTCACACAACCAAAGTAGCAACTACCAAACATAAAGCTATTACTGCAACTTTTATTTTAGAGTTACTATCCAAAGGTCTCCTCATTATAGGATGTTTCTGTAACATGCAGTTGTAATAAAGCGAGAATAAATTGCTAAAGAGAAGCAAAATTTTTAGGAACAAATAGTTACGATTCTGAATTAATTTTTAGTTAAAAATTTACCTCAGAACTCAGTGTCATTATCCCCTCTTAGTTTATATTTTTCTTCCTAAACTAAAGAATTTCTTTTTCCTAGAAGTAACTGTGCTGGGGTTCTTCCATATCAGAAATTAGAATTAAGTTTTCTGTTGTTTGGCCCAATGAGAGAACAAGCAAAAGGCATTTGTCATTCAGATACCTACTTCTGTTTTACTCAACAGAATGATGCAGAAAAATAACATTTGAAGTATAGAAGTTTGCACAGTTTGAGGTTATAAAGATTTTGAGTGTACAGTTAAGTGGTCTTTTATAGTATCTCTTATAGTCTCTGAGCACTCTGCAGACATTAAGAAAGTACTGGTTTCCTCCACTGTCTGATTATTTTTCATGATTATGTGGTGGAGAAGGTTTTTTTTTTGCTTTGTGAATCTTGTGGTGGATCTTAATCTTAGTACAGCAGTTGTGCGTTCTGCACACAAACGCAGGTAACACAGTTGTTTGAGTCTAATTATCATCTGCAGTTTCTTCTGTTGCTAAGCCCATTTCTCAGCCAGACACACATCCAGAAGAGGCAGCTTCAGCAGGACTCCAGAGTAGCCTTGAGGGGATTCTGAACCACAGGCTCCAAGGTGTGCAGTGAGGTAAACCAAGCTCACTTCTGCTCCTGGTGGGCACTGGTCCGGTACTACTGTTTTAGCTCAAACAAATACAAGTTTAAACATTGTAGAGCCTCTTTATTGATTATTTCATGCCTACCAGCACTTCAGGACAGTGTGGAGTATTGTTCTAAAGAGAACATCCAGCTACAGTGAGAAATTGAAAACTCAAAGGAAATGCCTAAGATAGGTTTGGATTATTTGGAAATATCACTTGGATATTTCTTTTAGAATTATCAGCAAAGAAACAGCTAATTAGATTTTTTTTCCAAGTGCTTTGATAATTTAGGAGAAAAAAAAATTCCCAAATCATTAGCATTTGTGCTTCTAAATGCTTTTAAAATACAATGTATAAATTGTCATCATTACATTTCACAGGTACATCTTCCCTGAGATTAACAGGTAGCACAGACTTCTCAAAATAAATGTTTCAGAGATTCACATCGCTGAGGCAGTGGCAGGTCATGCCACCTTTCCATGATAAATTTTCACAGTTATGAGAGTTAGAAACAGCTTTTTTTGAAATAAACTCATCTTAGCTGAGTTGTCAGTATGGCAACAGTGACAGCAAACAATAATCCCCTCAAAAGAGGAACTCTCCTAGAATCTTCAGAACAGGTGAAAATGCCTGAATGGTTTGACATGGCAGCAAATTCTGTGATGGAGAATATACAACAAAGTCAAATGACCCAGCCCTCTTAAAGCTACCAGTGGATGCTCATCCAGATTTTTACAGCCCATTGTTTGCCTGCACAAAAGTTTTAGATTAAATATCAGTACTTGCATTGAGAGGATAATTTGACAACAGCCTCTTTTAATGTGCACTGAAAAAAAGAGTTTTCAAATGCTACAGAAACTGACATTGAAGTGCATTGAAAAGTGTTAAAAACTGGCTGTAGCTTTAATTTGGGGGACAAACCCAGCAGTATCTTCCTGTTATTTCAGGTTCTGCAGCTGTGGGTTCTGTTCACATGCCCTTATCTAGCTCTAGAAATGGTTTCTGCTGAAAGGCTTTGTGGAGTATCAGTGTCAAAGATGGAAATGAGCAGCAACCTGACTGTGGGTATTTCACCGGGTTTGTATTGCCTACTCTGCTATCATGAGATTGATCTCTTGCCTGACATACAGATTATGTTGAACAGGCTACAGTCACCAGGAGAGCAAGGACAGACCTGGATAAGCATAGGCAGATAACTTACACGGAATAATGACCATTTCTGTTGTGAGAAGTTCTATCCCGCATTTCTTCTTGGCTTTCTATTTTCAAATAACTGAGTTACACAATCAGAGTCTCTACAGCTCTTCAAAAATTCAGGGCCAGAAGGAAAAGGTTTTCTTTTAGTGTAGTAAATTTTGAAGGGGTTGTACAACACTGAAGTTATCTTTCAAGTGGGGAGTGCTACTAAATGGACTTCTGTTGAGTTTTCTGCTTAATATTTAACATTATAAATCAGAAGACTATGCAGAACAGAGAAATCCTCATTTTCTTTGAAAAGCCATATGACTTTCTTCTTTAACTGTACTTTGCTCCAGTGTTTGGGCTGCTAATGAAAAACAATTATAGATTGAGTAACATATAAGCAACCTCTTACTTAGGTCTATAAAGAGATTTCCTGCTAATGGCTGTCAGTTCTGCAAGTGATCAAAAGATTTTTGCAATACATTATGAAGACACTTTTACTACAAGGTTCTGGCAGGATAACACGATCCCCAGGAATAAAAGAAATTTTGCCATAACACTATAATAGATTGTTGTGTAATCGTAGTAATGGAGTTTCTTAGGAAATTAGTCTTTTCCAGTTTCTTCCCTACATAACCTTTCAGCTGCTGGAGAGGTAATTTCACAGACACGAGATCTTCTGTTTCATGAAAACGGGAGTCAAACAGACAGGAGAGAGCCCTTACTACTCACCCTTTCATAAACATGTAATAATTTTTAAGACTCCAGTGACTCCAGCCACAAGATCTGATCCATTGGAACTGGAGCTTTCTTAACTTAATTGCTCACAGGACTACTTCATTAATTTTGTAAGCAATTATTGCTATTTTATTAATTTTTATGTAATGTTGGCTACCCTGTACTTTCTGTGGCATTTGACCACCTTAAAATGAATTTGTAGCCTGATTTCATTTTGATTTGAACGTCGTAGTCACAAATTCTGTGAACTGAAATGATTTTAGAAGCTGAAATGTTCTCAGGTGCAATGGGTTTGAGGCAGTCTGAATTGCTAATAGTATTTCCTTCACAGATAACTGTTTCATAAATCAGCTTTTAAATCAGCATTTAAACATGGGGTCAGTTTATTCAGCCCCACTTTTTGTACAGATTGCTTCCCCAATAGTGCAAACAAGCTCAGTAACAATGAATAATTATTCCATGTCTGTCTAGAAAGCTGAGAGGATTCTAAGAGTTTATACAGAATAACTTCAGTTCATTTATTTCTTACATCTTCTGTTAGTATCTCCTTCCTGAATTGCCACTTAAGATGACCACAAGCCTTTTCCTTCCTTAGTGGAGACAGTATACCAGCCTGTAAGTCTGACAGTCTCATGATCAATAACACAGCAAAGTGATCTAACAGCTGTCATCTCTGATTAATTTTCACCGAGGCTGTGCAAAGTACTTCAGGTAAGGCTGATTCTGATGGAGCTGTCAGTATTGCCACACGTCTCCGTACAGCAGTGGCTTGTCCCTACGTGATGAAAAATAACTTTTATCCTTCCTAGCCTTTAAAACAATATTATCAACTTCCTTCAGCTTATCTGCTAAAGACTTGAAGTCCAGAAAATAACATTTAAGATTGGTAAATCGGGGAGAAGTGATCTTCTATTGCTTTATAGAACTAATCTCTGGATCAAGTCCTCTACCTGATTTGGTGCTCTCAGATACTCCTTTCAAATGCTGAGCACTGACTTGGATTCTGACCTCTCTGACTGGAGTTTTCAGAAGGTAATGAATTTTTCTGGTTTGTGTTTGAGTAGCCATTATAATTTGATTTCTCTTTGACTTCTCACCTTATGCACTGTATCCACGTGCCTTTTCTTGCCTGTCCCACTGTGCTTTTATCTACACTGATACAAAGTACACACTGCTTTTTCTGACACTAGAGCATGTGTCATGCTAGGAATAGGAGCTTATTCAACATTTTCTCTGCACCTATGGTTTTACACATCTCCAGATTGTTTATTTGAAAGATAAGAAATCTCTGTTCTGCATTTTTTCTCCTTTCAGTTCATGAAGTTTTCTGATCTAATCTTCCTGTTAATACAACCATATAAATCCCATATAATGACCTGCTTGGTAATGTGCCATTATAGAAACGTATCTGATTTTTGCTGGTTTCAGCCTTCAGTGCTAGAAATAAGTTGAGAAGAAAATTGTTCAGTTCACATTTTCTATGCCTCTGACTAATCAGACATTCTCTTTGTGTTGTGAAGGCAAAATAAAAACATAGGCCATGGCAGGTGGCCTCTCTTTGTCTGAGTAAGAGAATCCTGTATGGGGCCAAAGTGTGGTATATATGAGTGTGATCAACAGATGCTTGTGTGAATAAAAGAAATAAATCTTGGGAGAAGGCAGCATTTTTTCAGCCAAGACACCTTTCTGGATAATATTTTGTGTCAGAAATTGACCTGGCAAACAAAATTCCTGAATTCTGCTATCTGAAACATCAACTGGAACATTTAAGGTAAGATTTAAATTTCCCTCAGTGGTGAGATTTTCAGAAGAAAGCCAGACAAAATTAGAAACCATCAAGGAAAGTGTCTTGCATAATATTAGGAATGTACACCAAACTCTGCCTAAAAACTTTTTAAACCATTATCAATCTCTTTTCTTAATATTTCCCTTTAATTTGAATTAAAATCATGTGCCAGGAAGCTGGGAAATAAACTACCAGTGGTACTTCAGGCTGATGTTGTCTTACAATTTAAAAAAAAAAAATTAGCTGGGAGAAAGGTAGGGATTCTTTTTTCCCCTACATCTGGTATCTGAAACAAGCCAGATTCTGGCCATGTATCACAAATACCAATTTTGAAACTATTAAATCAAGACAGGCTTCAGCTCCTCTGCAGAAATCCTGTGAAAAATGAAAAACCCCTAAACAAAATTCATAGCATCGTGTCACACTATAACCCTGTGATAGCTCATATTCCCTGTGAAGTGAAAAAAAACCCAACTTGCTGTATTTTATATATTTCCCATGTAGTAAAACCCAAAATTATCTTGTGCATCTACCTGTGCATTATTGAAAACCACAAAAAATCTCACAGAATTCAAACATAAATAATAGTGATTTCTGTATAATTGATACAGCTTTAAAAATACATAGAAACTCCATTAAATGCAACTGTTTATGTCTTAGATGTAGTCTTCTCCCAGATGTTAGCCTCTTATTTCAGTCAGCTTTCTTCTCTCATCTTGCTTACCACGTCACTCTCTACAACTTAGATTCTTAGGGTTGCTCTGCATGTTGTTTCTCCAGCATTCTTCCTCTCTATTGCTTTACGCTGTCATTATTTCTAAAAAATAAACAAAACACATGACTTTAATTAACAAAAACTTCCTCCCCCGCTTCCCCTGCAGAGTCTGGTCATTTAAGTTAAAACTGTACTCACTGTTGCAGCCATTGCTGCTTGTAGTTTCAATTAGGTTGGCACCACAATCTGAAGAACTTGTCCTTGGAATGTAAACTTTCCTGACCATAAAAAACAAAAAGGAGAAAACAGAGAGAGACAAATACACAGAGAGCGAAAAAAGTTATCAGGGAAGAGACAAACTAATGGAATGATTTTTCCATTGAAAACAGTGACATGGATCTTCTCCAATTACTTTCTAATTAATACTCATTGGTTTTGAGAAGCATGTATTTGAGGGAGAAGAACAGAGATCAGAAGGCAATACAGCATTTGGAACTACATGGCTTCTCTCCTGAAGGCAATATTCCTGTTTGTCTGATTTCTTAGGTCTTCATTTAAACAATTAGTAAATAGCACAGAATTATTTATCAATTCTCTTAGTGTTTGGAAACGATGTGAAATTTTCCACACTTTATCGAGGAGAAGCAAATCTTGTAAATGGAGCTGATCATTTGCTGTCTAGTTCCCTTTCTTTTAATAGTAATCAGACATCTGCTCTCTTGAGAAGAGTCATGAGCTATTATTCTCTGTTCTGTCCAGTTTGTGTCCTGTGGGAATGTAACTCCTCCACAAAATCTGTTGTCTTGGACAGCTTCAATGGCTTTATTCCTAGACCCTGTTGTTTTGGCCGAGTTCCTGCTCATCAATGTTACACTTACCTTTCAGGTAGTTTGGCATTTCAGCATGCACTTATGGTGAAATATAGAAATTAACTGCAGATTTAGTTTGGTTTTCCCTAGGCTTTGCTCTATTCCTCTGAGCTATAAATGTGGCATTTAGGCTTTTATATTGCTTTTAAAGAAAAGCTGGCTCATGTGGCATCTATTCTCATCAGCTACCTTTCTTATTCTTCTTCCAGTAATCCTTGCACAATATGTTTCTGCAGGAAGAAGACCAGATGGACCTGGTCTGATAGGTGAATTGCTGGAAGCAGAATATGCCATTTGTTCCTCAGTAGCAGTGTAATAGCAGGGATTTTTGTACACTTTCCTGTTTTGCCCATGTCAGAGGGCCAAGCTTTAGCAGTACTGTTTGTTGAAGAGGGTGGGGGGTTGTTTCAGGATGGAGAGCAGTTAGATCTGTATTTGCCCTGCCTCCATGTGCTCTGCAGATTGGAAAAAATAAATGATCAGCTGATAAAAATGTGATGACTCAGCTAAATATAAACGGGGAATGATTTCCCACTGTTCACCCAGAGCTTTCATGTGCAGCCCTACCCTTTCACAAGTTACTTTTCACTGCTAGTTATTTAGTTTTATAAGCAGAGCAATGAAACCCTTTCTCTCCACTCCTGTATGTTGAATGATTTGTTTCTAGGGAGCATTAAATGCACTTGCACATGCTTGGTCCTCAAATCTGCCCAATAGCCTGAGAGAAAGAAAACTTGGAAAGGAAGGGAAGTACAAGTGATGGTACAGACAAGAAAATTGAGCACTGAGTTCCTGTCTTCCAAAAGATTTGATGTATAATTTTAGGAATTCAGTTTCTTTGTCCTGAACTTCAATTAGTATCTCCTCTTCTGCAACCCTCCAGATTACATTACTGTTTATACTAAACCCCCACTAGAACCCTGTGCTGAAAGAGCCATGGAAATGCTTACTAACACAGTATCAGGGAAAAGACTTTCTGCTCTCTGATTGTGGATCAAAGGTCTTTGTTAATAAAGTGGAATAGTGGAAACTTTAGCACAGTATGTCTCTTAACATTTTAAACTTAATATATCCTGTCAGGAGGCTAAGTCAAAGATGATGCAAACTCTCAGCTAACCCTTATAAGCCCTAGTTCCACCCTCTTCCAAGACACAGGTGATAGATCAAGTTTGAGAAAGAAGTCTGGATTAATGACAGCTCTTAGCAATAATCCTCATTCACTCAGCTGAAAAGAGGGGAGTAGATTAAAGCATCCACTTGAGACTCCTTGGGTGTTGGTCGTTTCAGCCAAGAGATAAGGACTTACAGATGGAGTGTTTCATTTACAGATGAGTTCTCTAGCAGATGATCATCCTACATCAGCCTCTGAAGTGTAAAGGTAAGACAAGACAATTTTTATCGGTACTAAAGAATTTGGTAATGGTTTTATGAGATTCCCAGGTTAGTCTGGTACATAAGATAGGGTTCAAGGGCAACTATGTTATGACTGAGTTGTTGCCCTTTTTATTTTCTAATAAAGAGGCACTACTGCTTGTTCTGCCAGTTAGGTAAAGCTTGAGTAAAGAGAAGTTGATGTGCTAACTGTCTAATAGAAGAATTTTCACAGACCTGTCATTTCTGTCACTCTAAGCTTCTGCACTTGGACTATGAAACTCAGTAGATTGTCTCCAGCTTTCCCCTAATTTTATTGTATGTGAGAGAAAAGGGATCTTTTAACATATTACTCTCTGAAGACAGTTTTTTCCTTTTCTCAGAGGCAATTTTACTTCTAAAGAAATACTGCCTGTATCTCTATGAGACTTGAATGAAATTTTCTTAAGTTAGTTAAAGCTGTATTTTAATCCAGTAATTTTATAGTAATTTGCAAATGTTCTTTAGTCAACAACCGCTGTGGCATTCCATGGCTAAGCAGGATTAATTTAATTAAAATTGCTAATGTGGAGGGTATCCTTTACAACAAGGGGTTTTTTATACCAACTGTTTTATCAAATGCTCTCTATCTCTTCTAAATACATTCAGCTGTGGGAGAAGCTGGCATTCAGTGGGTTTCCGTGACAGCAGCTGAGGTAAAACTAGACCAGCTATTCCAAAGGTCACTCATGGAAAGGCACAGATCAGAAAGGTTGATTTGGCAATGTGACCATGGGAGCACAAAGAACAAAATTGCAAGAACCTTTGGTTATCATAACCAAGGAGAAATGCAGTATAGGAGGAAAGAGAAGAGGCTGCAAGTCTGTGATGGCAAAGAATTATAAGAGACTATAAGTTGCCTTATAGAGGCATAGAGATGCATAAACACATATTAATGGTATATGGCAAAATGAGTTCTTACAAAAAGTGCTGTACTCTAAAAATAACGAGGGCACATAGGAAGTTGAGTTGCATTGCAGGTGAAGATGATAACTTTGTTTGGGTTTGGTATGAGTGGAGTGATATATATACAGCATCAAATAGTTGCCTCAATCCCAGTAACTGCTTATGTGTTTTCATTCCAAGTCCTAACATGTCTAAAATGCTACGAAAACCAACCCTGCAGCACTTGCTGTCTAGCACTGACGTTTGCCTTCTACTCAAACATGGATCATCCTGGACAAATTAGTCAGCTCTCTGATTTGTCCTAAATGCTAGTAAACGTCTACCTGGAAGTATTCTTCAGTTTTATTCTTCCCTTAGTTTTTCTTTTTAGACCAGCAGTGGTAGAGGAATTAGGAGCTAATGGCACCAGCTTCTTTGGTTGGCAATTCAGCAGGAACAGCTCCTGATCCCTAAGCACTTTGCTAATTTACTTCTACTTCTCAGTCTTTGGACAACATAAGGTAGACTAATGTTTTAAAATGTTAGCACTAACTCTAGATAGACTGTAAAATCTCAGATAGGGGTGTACTATGTGTATTTTTTCCAAAGCAACTGTAAGTAAAAGCTTAGAAATGACACTGAGAAAACTTCAAGCCAGGAAGTAAATATTACAAGCAACAAGTTGAGCCATCCACATTCATTATGTTGAATAACTGTACAACCTTATGGATAATTCATTACATACTTTTACATTTAAATAATTAGTACATGATTACCAGAAGAAATTTCTACTTGATTGAATAGCTTCAGCCTTATGAATCACTTTTACCTGCAAAGGAAGTAGAATGCTCCAATTACAAGAACTCCTAGAAGAAGAAGGGAAGCCAAGAAAGCTGCAAACAGGTCACCTTTTGTTTGGGACTTGATGCTGGGCAGCAAAACTTCCTCACAACGAGCTCCTGTGTAATTCTCGATACACCTGGAAACCAAGTTGTATTTGGATTAGATGGTAGCTTGTCATGTACAACGAGAAGCACAAAGGCTTCTTCTGGGTAGAAAACTTGTTATGACACAATTCAAAGGTTACATTTGCTTCACAGCAAGTTATCTTACAGAATTTCCTCTCACCTCGTATTTCTGGAACAAAGGGAATTAGGCATGTTGGGCATCAAGGTAACATTCTGATAGATACTGCTTTTATATATTAAGTGTAATATATTCATCACTGATAGATTTAATTAATTAATTTAATTAATTACTTCTTTGGTGTCAACTGTGTCACCCCACTGGTTCTCACATAGTAGTCATGCTTTCTTTTCCCCATTTCAGGTAACTTTCTGGCTTCCTTTGTTGAAGATAGCACTGTCAGCTAGAGAGATCGAGGAAATGGGAATTCACTGAGACACAGTACAGATTAAACTGCAAAGGTAGTTTATGCAGTGTAATAATTCATGCCAGAACATGTTACATGCTTGGTGAATAATCCCCTCTTGGAGAGACCTAGGTAGAAGTCTTCTCTACTATGCTTATTTTATGTGTTGAGCTTCTGAAAACTTCTGAAGAAAGGATTAAAATGAATATGGTATTTTACCATGGTAAAATGGTATATTTTATTAAAAAGAAATAAAATTAATGGCTTAGTAATTCATATTCAGTCAAAAATAGGTAGGTTGAAGCTAAGATAATGTTAATTTATGTATTTTGCACTTATTCTGCTAAGTTTTCTTAAGGAATTGATTTCATTACAGAAAATGGAAAGCACTTCTTTCGATATCTACATTCTGCTTGTATTTTTTATATATGTAAATTTGCTTCTCTCTATTTGTATTACTAAAGATCTTGCTCCTTCTTGCTATTTCTGGCACTGAAGTCATAATAATCTGTGACATAAGCAATTTCAGGCTCCAGCTGAGAAAAATGGGCTAAACTCTGCAACATACTTGAAGTTCTCAACTGCCATTGGCAGCTGTAAGGTATAATTTCAGAGGAGGCATAAGAAGGTGGAGAGGGGAGGAACTGCCAAAAAAGAAGAATGTTTAGCATATCTAACTAAGACCAAAGGATCCCTTTGAGTTTCCTGACATGATACCTGATGTGACACCCACTAACTGTAGGTTATGGACCAGTGTTTCAGTACTGCTGGCCTAAACCACTGCACAAACAGTTACTACTCTTTTATTTTAATTCTTCGTCTTTGGAAATATAATGGAAAATTTAGACACTAAAAAAAGACATCTAATTATCATCATATATTAAAGCTATGCAACTGATCAAACAGACACCATTTACTAAGGACAATCTGAGGCTTTTCAAAGTCATGATATTTCACTGCTGGGAGAAGCAAGGGTAGGCAGACTGCTCTGATTGCTTGAGATAATGTTCCAGATATTTCCTCTAAATGTAGTGGCTTTTCAGTGGCCTATTTCTGAAAAACTGTAGAATACTTTAAGAATAGAAGTGTAGTTTGAGTGGGGCATTGTTCTCTAGCAAGTGAAAGAGAAATGCTTTGGAGAGCTGAATAGAGTAACAGGGACAGAAAATGGAATAAGAAATTCAGAGGAGTATTCTTGAATAGCAATGAAAACTGGAGAATAATGCAAGGCTAAAATGATACAGGAAGAAAAAAATAGGTTTTGGCATCAAATTAAGGCTCATGGAAAAGTTCTAAAGAATGAGTGTAAAGGGAGTAAGTCAGTAGCCTAAAGAGCAAAATGAAGCAGGAGGAAGAAAAGGCAGTTGTAGCTGCAGAGAGTTGCATACAGGCTCAGGTAAAGGGTGAGGGTTACTGAACTGTTGTGATACAGGAGAGTGAGTTGGTGTGAACAGTGCATGAAAGCTCTGCAAAAGACTGTAGGAAAAGAATGGGGAATGTGTTGACAGCATAGCAAAAAGGTCACTGAGATTGTAGCACTTCCTACTAAACAGAAAACAGAACCAGATGCTTAAGGTAGTCACAAGTCTTTAAAAAAGAAAAGAGCTTGAAGGCCTAAGATGGTAAGGGGAAAACTATGCGATATGAATCCAAGGTTGTGGCCAAGAGAAAAAAACCTATACTAAAAAAGCACATGCCAAATTTAAAACATCCTGGATGCTGAAGCTATTAATTCTGCCTGGGTGAAACAAAAACAAGTTGTAGAAACATGACTAGCTGGTTTGATAGTATCTGTTTAACTGTGAGCAATGCATTAGGGATTACAAAACTACCCATCCACTTTCTCTAGGCTGACCTGTTGACACATTTGCTGAAAGTGATTCCATGCTATGTAGAAAATGCTGTCATATAACCTAAAACTTAGGTAGGTTTTCATTGAAACAGGAAAATTAAGATAAGGTCTCTCTGGCTTACATTTAAATAATAAAATTATAGCTAATGCAATCAAGCTGTTAGGGCACTTCAAGCTCTAGTTAGGGCACTTCTGAAAATCCAGATGTTCAAGTATTGGTTTGAACAAGCTTTTACGAAATCACCTTCCCTGATACACGAATAGATAAAGGCCTGTGTTAAAGACTGCTTGTCCTGTTGCCCTAGCAGAACTGCAATAATTTCAGTGGAGTTACAGATGCAGTGACTGCAAGCAGGACAGAAACATAGTCTCTAACAAGCATAGGGGCCGTGAACATAACCCAGAATGAGGGTGTCTATATAGTGTGTCCTAGAGGCTGTCAGTCTTACTGTACATAGCCTTAAAAGGCAGTAGCAACTCATAGTTTCTCTTGTTTATAATGGATGCCTAAAAGTAGAGCACAGGTTGTAGACATGGCAGGCACTGGTGCTCCTGCACATGAATGAGTTGGGGCAAAACCCAGAGGAGCCTGGTGCAGGCTGTAGTAAGGAGGAGTTGTGTTCACTGGGCCAGGTGTGGCTGTTGCACATCCCCTGTGTGCTGTTAACCTGCTCTTTCTGCACGTGCCTGGTGCTGCCTTTAGATGGCCTTACTATGCAGCATTCTAAAGTTGATTTTTAAAATGAAAAAAAAGGTCTTTTCCCCGTCTAAGAAAATAGAATTTCTAATTTGGAGTTGAAAGACAGCAGCCTTCAATGTTTGAGGAAAGTCTGTGACTAAAACCTCCCATTTTCAGCTGGCATTCAGATTTCTGCTTTCCTGGATGACTGCACATACATGCACATGCCCACACCTCTTGTCAGAAGAGACGAGCTAGCCTTAAGTGTTGTATCCAATGTACTATAGACAAAACACCAGCAAGTGGAAAGAAATCCATAGAACCTTTCAGTACAGAGTATTCATCACGTCAGCATCCATGGAAGGTGGAAGGAAATGGACTGCATTTTATGCCAGGAGATGACCAGCAGGTCGGCAGTAGCACTGATCCTTTACAAACTGAATAGGAACTAAAAAATAAGCAGAACAGCCTTGCAGTAACACGGGCTTTACTGCTGCCTCCTTCCAGGTGCTGCCTGTGGGACAGTGCAAATGATCCTGTGGCACTGTGATTTAGTAAGATGGTAAAGTTTCTTTCTTTGCCAGACTCTAAGGTGGAAGTATCTGACAGACTGTAAAAGTAGGAAGTAGAATTTGAGCCAAATATGCACACAGATTCTCACTGCTTTGCATTATACAATCAGGGTGATGACTTTAGTTTTCATGTAGTCTTCCTTTAGTCAGGAAAATCTTGGAAACTTTGTGGTATAAAATTTGTAAATACAAAGCTCTGAGCAGAAAAAGATGAGAAATTATCTGCTTGTCAATGCAATTCAGATTACATGGCTGATAACTTCAAAATCAACATAATCTTCAGTCTGTAGCAGACTCTGAAAAGTTGTCCTAATCCATGCAGTCTAAGAATGTCTAGTAAGTATGAAAAATAATTGAGAGCCAAAGTGAATAAGTAATGGCAAAGCTAATTGGACACTTAGGCACCTTTTTTTAAAGTTTTGCATTTTAGAGGAGTTTCAAAACTGTTACTCTCTATACACAGAGAGTAAAATAAAATGTTCCTACTGGAGAGAGGTTGAAAGAATGGGTTTTTCTTCCCTAAAATTCCCTTAACTATGTGTTTATATGGCAAGTTTTCCGTATCTGGCAGTAATATTAATTCAGATTGCTATTAGATACACATTAGATAGTGTTGCATTTTATATTTTATGTCCCATTAAAAAATAAACCTTAATTATTGACTCTTTTTAGCTATACCTTTGGTATATATTCTAACTTGTGTTACTACCTTTCAAGCCAAAAGCAGAATTGAAAAATACTAATTGAACAGTTTGCTTTCAGAAGAGCCTGAGGTACATTAAAGTGTCTTTTTTGGAGGCAGAGAAATAAGAAAAGCCCAGATGAGAGGGAAGCCCTTCCCTGGCAACTTGCAGGGTGCATATTCTGACAGCACAGCAAGTGTATGACTTGTGGGGATGTCTGAACAGGGGAGTAAAGGGCCCATTGCAGAGAGCCAGGCAAGGAGGGAGTGTGCAGAAAGTGGCAGAGGGAATTTGCATGGGATTTACTGGATTACCATAGGAAAGGTGGAGGAGAGATCCCATTAGCATAGAAGCAAAGGAAGGGAAAAGTAGAGATATCCTTGAAAGATACACAGGAATTTCAGGGAGGAGGTTTGCAAGGTGTGCCTGTGTCTCTTGCAGCACTCAGCCCTCTGCAGAGTATGATCCCTTTCCCAACAGGAGATCATTCCCTGTTAATTTCTCTGTGTACTGCCCTCTGAGGCAGAGCTGTGTGTCGTCTTATACCATCTGTATTCTGCTTGAAATACAGAAAGAATGCTCCCCGAAATATGTCAAGTGTAAAAAACAAATGGGAATATCAGAGCTTCCCCTCAGAAAACAAATCTTCACTTAATTCTGCCGTGCATTAATTAATGATTATAGGACAGCTGTGCATCAGGTGCTGAGGCAAACAGCTTTTAGCCTTGTGTTTTATGATACACCTGAGGCAGCTGCTCTTCCATCCTTCTCTGTCCTGCTGCCTGTTTATTTAGTTCATTTGAGTGTTCCTGGGTTTGGAGCTCATCTGGTTTATGGTGACAGGTGTGCCTTTTGCTTCTGAGAACATTAACTCATTGTTAGGAAAGCAGTGAGGGAAGATGGCAGCTGAGCAACCTCATGTTTTAAAACACATCAGCTGGATTTAAAATCTGCTACTGTTGCACATGTGGGGGTTGACTAATATTTTGTTTATATTAAATCTCTGCCTTGTATATATCCATTTCTGAATGATAAAAATAATTGAAATTCCAAAGGTAAACAGCAGCTCTTCATTTGTTAAAATGCTACAAAACACATATTTCTAAAGAATGATGCATTTTCTTAGTCACAGGGTGAAATTACTCCCAGTGATGTTGCACAGAGTAATCTGGACTAACTCTGCTGAGCACAACACATTTGTGTAACTAAGTACCATGTCAAGGCAAATGTGTTTTAAGGTATTTTTGCAGTTTGCTAGTCTGTTCTTTCTCCATCTCCTCCTTTTAATTAACAATAATTCAGCCCTTGATCCTAAAAGTGATTTGAGTCTTTTTTCAGTAGAAGATGAACACTGGGGAGCTTTGGGTGGGATTTGGCAGAAACCTTCATCAAAGGAACTGCACAACTGTGTGATGATGCCAGTCATGAAGTTCCAAAGCACCAAATATTTTCTGAATTCTGCTGAATAGTGATGCATTTTTTCTGTTGTTTCTATTCACATCACTGCTGATTACTAAGATATCTGTGTGTAAACAAAACCTTTCTCATCTATAATTAGCCTTCTCTGACTGATTAAGGAACATGCTTAGAATGAGGATGTGCTTAAATAGAATGCTGCTATTTAAACTCATCTAACTTCATAATCAACCACTAGATACAGAAAAAAATAGTTGATAATTTAAATGCAATAAGATTGCCTGAGTATAACAGAAATGCTCTTAAGATGTTACTTTTCTGCTTCAGCAGATTATAAAATCCTATAGTACCTGTATTGAAAGTCACTTCATTTGAAGTTGTTAAAGTGGAAATTATCTATGCTCACTAGTTTGTGCTCCTGAAGAATGAATTGTTCTGAGTATTTGTTACTTCATATTTATAGTTATTGCATCAAATACATCTTCCTTGTTACACAGTCTAGCAGTAGTTGAGAGGGTGCTTTGAAATTGTGTAATTTGAAACTGCTGCTCTTAATCATTCATTTTTCATTTATATACAATAATACAGGATTCCTTCTAGAAAAAAAACAACATGTATTTCAAAATTTTTTACTTTTTGTTTATGTAGTATTCATTTTATATTGCATAAGCTTGCAAGGTTTAGCAGATAGAATAAATAATACAGCACTTCAGAGCTCTAATCTCACTTCTGGATCTGATTCATTGTGACTGAACAATGTGCTGTGTATATTTTTCAATGAGCATTTACCATAAATTGCATCTTTTCTCCCTGTCTAAATAATAAGGTTATGTTTTTGGGTTTAAGTATTTAAATTGAACTGTCCCACACAAAAGAAAGTAATAACTGAATCAGGCATCTGGGAAAAAATGTTTCCTCCTTCAGCTGTTTTATCCAGTTATCATTAGTTATAGCTTGAGACAGAAGAGCAAACAAAAGTTGTCACAGAAGAAGAAAAGGTAATATCCTTAAGTGTATGTAATATTTGTCTGAATGCCTATTTTTTTTTTGTTAAGCAAACCCATTAAATCAACCATAATTTATTTTGATGAATGATAACTCAGAATTAGTAAATGCAGGACCCTGAAAAGTGACAGTTTTATTTAGCATCATATGTCTTGGTAAATCAGAGAATAAAAAGAGAAGGCAGCATTTATGCAGGAAATTTATCCACATGCCAAACCAGGAAGTGCTTCTTTTCCAGTTTGCTACATGGGCTTCAAAAGGAAGAATGGTTCTGTTACGGAGTGGTGTAAGAAGTAGCTGTATTTGCTGCCTTGATGTTTCTTTATCAAGTAGTCTTTGGCTGTCACTATAAAGCTGCCCTTTGAGTATTTCAGCAAGATTCCAGGACCACAGTAAGTCTGAATTACATTCTTTTTTTCCCCCCTTAAAAGATTATATTATTTTTGGTGTCTCTCTGCATTTTGTTCAAGTCAGCCACTTTATGTTACAAAAATGTTTGCAATATAATTAATTTGTAAGAAAAACTGTGCTTTGCCTTTCTGAATGCCTTTCCCACAGTCTATATTCCGTGAGGCAAAGGGTATTTTGTTCTTTGTGTATTGTAATGAGGAAATGTGGCTCTAAATATAGACATAATCCTGAATGCATACGTAACTGAACACTGTTCCACCTGCCAAGCAAGTATACACATTTATTTTTCTCCTATTGCCATGTCTCTGTAAGCTAGGTAAGTAATAGGTAATTGGTAGTTTCTTTTAGATAATGCTTTAGCAGTCATTCCTTAAAGAAGGAAAATGGAGAAATAGTCTTTAGACAGCTACTGTCCAATACTTAAACACACAAACTTTATTTTCACTGACCTGCAGAATGGGCTGGATACAGTAGGAATCATATAACAAATCCCTCCATTTAGACAAAAAGATCCATAACTGGTGCCACAGAGTTCTTCATGATCTTAAAAATAAGACCAAAACAAACACTGAGGAAAATAGATACTTCAACCCAAAAAACCCCATGAAAATAAGCCACCACACAAACAAAATCAGCCTATGAGCAAAAAAAGTGCAGGTCTTGCCTTCCAGGCCAGCAACATAGAACACTATTTTGCAGAACTGTTTCATGTAACCATATGCAGAAAAGATCACCAATTTATCACCATATCAGACACGAAACACCTAAATTAGATGAATAAACCAAACTTTCTCTTGCAGTGAGAGAAACTTTTGAATTCTCCATTGCTTCCTTTGCCTTTCATAACCACTCACCATAGTGAGTACAGTGATTCACATGATGACCTGTGTGAAGTCTGGCTTGTCCTGCTCCAGTGGCACGAAGTCTCTTTAGCTTAACTAGCTCCTGCAAGAGAGTCAGTCAGTCCAGCTGCACCCAGGGTAGGCTCAGGTGTGGGCCAGGACATCCTGAGACTGCTCTGGGCTGCATTAAAGCTGAATTGTCACACACTAGGACACCACCAGGTTTTGCCACCCTGATTCTCAATGGCTAAACCAGGGGACAGCCTGAAAGCAGTCACTTATGTACAGGATTGCTGGCTACAAGAGAATTTCCACAGATCTCAAAAAGGCTTTTTCCTAACTCAGTAGGCTTCTTAGATGAATTCTTAATGTGTTAAACATAATTAGGCATTCTAATAACATCCCAAATACAGGACACTAATGTTGGCACTTGTAGCAGCACTTGTCCATTTTGTGCTTAAAAAGCATATCTAACTGTACCACTTCACTCATTCTGAAAGCAGTCTAAATTTGGAAGTTGGACTGAATATATTTATGACACATTTAATCCATCAGTAACTCATTTCATATATATGCATCTAATATTTTTATATATTTCTTCCATCTTATGAAACCACAGTATCTCAATCAAAACAAAAATAGAGCAGTCTTCTGACATCACAGGGGTGATAGTCATGTGTTACCTCACACTTTAAGTGTTCTTGCTGTTATTTTTCCCAGAAGTTCTGAAAAAAAATTCTGCTGTGTCACTATTTATGTACAGAAGACACGTTCTATACATAACATAGAGTTAAGAGGAATCAAGATTTTATTTTGCTTATTTGGCCTTCAAAGAAAAGGAGCTAGAGTTCCCCTTCATTCCTGCAGAAAAAAAAGTAAGAAGTGTGGCCATAAGACAGACATTCTACCCTAGAGAGACCTCCTACAGCTTCATATCTAAAATAAGCCAGACTTTTCTAACAGTGGCAGAAAAGCTCAGCTACTTCTACCTCTGTGCAACAAAACCACTGTGCATCCTGCTATCCTCTAGGCCAGCTCTGGCAATTCCACTCTACCTCTTTTCCTTACATTCTTCCATTCCTATGACAGCATATTGATGTAGGGCTGTGAGCAAAGCCCTTACATTATTTTAAGATGAAGACAGATATACTCCAGGGCCCAAGAGGAATTCAGTTTCATGTTCCTGTTATCAAAGTGCCAGCATCCAAATGGTAACTGGACCTTCTTGCCTGCGTGCAGATAAATTAGGAAGCTGGAGGAAGGGAGAAGAAAGGCTGGAAAGATTGTTCATGTTTGACCTTGTTGCACAGAAATGTGTGTTCTGTCCTACCTTGTTAGAAGTTAAATGGAAATTTATTTTGACTCTGAAGCTTTCTGTACTTGTCTACTGGCAATTCATTTACTGCAAGTTCACAGTTAAAAGACTTTTAAAATTATTTTGTATGGGTAACTGTACAATTCCAATAGGAATAAAATGGGAATGGGAGAAAAACAAGGACAAAAACAAAACACACACTACAACTTATTTGATTTTAGTCTATTAAAATTATGAAGTGGACCTTCTGTGAGAGTGTAATTCACTCGAAGGCTACTTCGTTCCTTAAATGAAGAGAGGGCACTGAACACATCAACAATGTATCAGAATATTTATACAATGTTAAGGATCAAGTGAGAAAAACAAAACTCTCCACTCCGTTAGGTGTCTGAGGGAGTTAACTGTTGAACTCCTACCAGATGGAAGAGTGAGATGATACAAGGCAGGCCTCGCAGAAAAATCCTTTTGAATAGCTGACGGGAAGGTTTCAAAGAAATTCTCATGAGAATTAATGAGAATTTGTTAACCTCCTTAAAATCCTACCTTATGGTTCTATTTCTTTTCTTCCTCTTTATGCAGAAATAGACCTGTCTCACGCTGGCATAGGGGCAGAGTACTGAAGAAAGCTAAATGCCTCGAGTCATTCAGGCCTTGGAACACTTGGGAGAATGAAAGCTGTTAGGTGTGATCTTCTTATCAGGCACCAGCTCGCAGCCCAACCAGACATTTCTGTTCTGGCAAAATACCTCAGGCACTTTCTCTTAGGTCTATTAGAGGAAAGTGAGAGAGGTGGGGAGAGAGAACAAAAAGTGCCTAGGAAGCCTTTGAAACCTTTTTGATTGTAATTACAGACAATTTTTTCATAGGCTCTTTCTTTCTAGAGATAGACTTTTCTTCCAATACTAAGGGGAAAATGGTAACCTTAATTTTAGCAGTAATGAGAAACTTGAAGAAACCTCTATGTCCATCTAGATCAGGTACCCCTTTTTCCATCCAGTTGTGCTTTTCATTAGTTTAGTTTTGTGTATTAATACTTTGCTGCTGATTAATAAAACTATCCGAGTAACATGGTATAAAGTAGATGTTAGAATTATGAAAGACAAAAAAAATCCAGGAAGCTTTAACACTAGGAAAAAATATTACTAGCAAATTGTAATTTGCTACAAAAATAGGTATTATTGTACTCCACACATAGTGTACTGAAATGCAGTAGCTTGCAGCAAATTTCAAAGCTACAGTTCTGTATTTGTAGACAGGAAAGAGTGAAAGCACCAGTATATCCCTTTAAATCTATAGTCAATGATGCAAAAGAGTATACTGGAGAATCAGAAGGGGTTCAATAAAAGCCAAAACCCAATTACATTAGCATTGGGGAATGTGTCATGATTTTTCATGAGGTAAGTCAATACATTATATTAATCTAAAAATGCAAATTGTATGCTTTGAAAGTCAAATGTATACTACAGTCAGACTCCATAATCAAGATAGAAAAGTTTAACAAGTCAAGTGATGATGAGCAATTAAAAAAATACAAAAGATTTAGCTTTGAAATTAATAGAACTCTATCAATGTATGTTGTACATAACATATAAGTATGTATTTTGATACCCCCTTCTATGTGAGAGATTAAAGAGAAGTAGGACACAAAAGTTTAGTGGAAGAAGCAAAGAGGGATAAAATGAGGTTGTTCTTTCTAATGCTAGACTGTGAATACTTAAAATTGACTGAGGTAATAGTAGCCTCTAAATAGACTTATTCGTAATTATTCTTTTTGAGGACATGCAGGTGTACTGGTTTCAGCTAGTTTAGAGTTAATTTTCTTCCTAGTAGCTGGTCCCCTAAACTATCTGGTCTGTTTGCATTTAAACTTTTGTAACCTGACTGTCCTGACTATTAAAAAAAACTAAATACAGGCTCAACACCATCTTAACCCCATAGAGCCAAACACCATCTTAATCCCAAAGAGCCAAGCCAGGCCATATGTTGACTCAGCTCTCTTGCCTAGTTCAGAGGCTAAAATACTAGACTGCTAACACAAGAAAGGAAGAGAGAGGAGTGGGAAATGTTGACAGAAGAGAAAAGGGAGCTGATGCATGTTTCCTCACTCGGAAACAACTTTGGACTGCATGTTAATCAATCACCAACTGTGAAATATTAGGATTGATCAAAGCAAACATCTCCTTACAGAACTTGTACCACTGGCTGGTAAACTCTAGTGAGAGATGGCAGCTATCAAAATCAATGCAATTTGAATGAATTCTAGTTATATAGGTTTATGTAGCCAAGTAAAGACTTGGAAGAAATTACCTGTTCGCATATTATTCCAACAACAATTTTTGTTCTTGGTCAGAGGCAACAGCACCTAAAGACAAACATGTAAATTAAGCATGTAATTTTTAAAGCTGGTGTCTTTTTCCCCTGAAGAAATAGCTATTGGAATGCAACTTTCAGTGTTTCTGCTCAGACATCTGTTGCACTTTGACAGTAATGTACCGTAATATGTAAGTTCCATTAATTCAGTTAATGGCAAATATTCAAGTCTGCTGTCAAGTTCAGTGAATCCCTGAAGGCAGAGTAAAACTAAATTCAGACTAAAGCATGTTTAAACAATGAATATTTTTTAAAACTGCCATGCTTATTCAGAATTGTAATACCTGATGCATTTAGGCAATCTGATTGATTCTGGCTAGCTAATTAGATTGACACTTGCACCTTGAAAGGCAGTGCACACAACTGAACCTCAGACAGCTAATTAATCAGGTAAGATCTTGGTGGTAGAATTCTTCCATCCCACAAACAAGAACTTTCCAATTTGTCATTTCTCTGAGTGAATATGTGTTGCACTTGAGTGTTCCTCATGTCTGAATGTCAGGTGAAATTAGTAATACAGGCTGCAAATTTACCAGAACTTGTACAATGATTTTTAAAATCTACAATAGAAACTCTCTGCCTGGACAGAAAGCAATGTTCACTTAACTTTGCTAAAAGAAACTTATTCTGTAGACATGCCAATTCTGTAACCATCTATCCTAGCTATATTCTGTTTTCTTGTTAGGTATAGTCAAGGTTTACTGTACTAAATAGGCTACTGAACAAATCTGACATAAAAGATAATTTTCTTATGTTTGCTCTTTTTTTCCTCAATGTATGCAAAGTAAATATTTAAGCAAACTGTCCTATATTAGAAGAAAGAGGGTTTTTTCCCATTAAATGATCAAATAAAATAAATTATCACCTTTATGAGAAATAATTGCATATACTGCAGCTTTAACTAACAGAAAGCTGACTTTCTGTAGAGGCCCATTTCAAAAGGTATAATGCATTTGTACTTACTTTATAAGTAGATGATTCTGGTTTTCATGGGACCTCAGGTGGCTTCTCTAGCTTTTTAAGTGTCCTGTCCATACAAGAAAATCTGAAATGGCAGTTCCTTGTGATACTGGGCTGTAACAGCAAGGTCCCCACCCAAAGGCGTCCTCCCGAGCTGGCTCACAGATACACTTTGCTCTGTGTACAGAACCAAGAACAATGAACACAGCATGTGGCACGAAGAAACAAATGAACAGGAGTCACTTCAGAAGTAAAATCCTGTTTTAAAAAAAATAAATAATCCAGGAGATTTGTTTTTCTAGCAGTTAAGATCTGGATTCTATATGTGCTGTTAAAAAAGTTTCCAATTTACATATAGTGCAGTGTGGGTGAGGTTACAACAAAGACAAACATGTGCACAGGGGCCAAGTACAGAATGGGGTAACACCCCGTTATGCTCACAGGATCACTTGCATGTTTTTCTAGGATTACCAGGGCTGGAGTTTATTGCTGAATTCAAAATAGTTACATAAGGTAGTACATATAAATTGTATCATACATCTATTTTACACTGGCATCAAAAATCAGATTTAAATTTCTGTTTTATTGGAGCAAGTAGTCCTTGTTCATTTAGTTTCCCTTTTCACAGAAAGCTCCACAAAACTACAATATCCAATAGCTCTCATAAAATATAAACAGGATATATAACTCAAGTTTCAGACTAGCTCCTGTACCAGATTTAATTAGGATATGAATCCTTGAATTGACTATAAAGCTTGAGATTTGCTACTGCTGAAAGGAGATCTTGCATCTCCTTTTCTTCAGCTTACTGTCAGTATGTATCTCCGTATCTCTGGTGCTGCTCCTGCTGTAAGTTTCACTTTCTCAGAAGATGCTGAAATCAAACGATCTGGCAGAACATCCCTTAGAGGAAGCTGACTGTTTTCTACTGCATCAGTGAGTTAAATGGATGTGCTATGCAACTCATCAGCTCTCTGGACTAGGACTAATTGTTCCATGTTCAACAAATTGTTTATAAGCTGAGTGCAGAGAGCAGGACAGCTTGAGGAAGGCTGTGGGACTACTGACTATTTATTTTCAAATTTTGTTGCCTGTGTATTCAAGGAAATAGGGGGTGACAAAGGGAGGGAATGAAAATACTTCCTCACCAATGTGTAAGCAGAACTTTAGATTTTACGTTCTGATAGTAAGTATCACAATATGGGTCTAAAGATGGTTTTTGAAAGAGATTCACTGTTTTGACCTTTTAGTTTTTAACACTGAAAAGTACACCGTTAGGTAATCATGTATTTAGATGTTTTTCTCTGAGGTGTTGCACTGAACAGAAGTTCAAGTCTGTATCAGTGTTCTAAAAAGAATAAAGTGGACTCTCTCTCTCATTAGAAAATAAGATATATTTAAAGAAAAGGTAATACTACAGCAGAAACTGTTGCTAAACCTGATTCTAACTTGCTCACACCTGTGTGTGTGCACTGAGTTCGTAGTAGAAACACAAAGATCATCTCTGCACTTTCCAAACTGAGTCTGCTTCCAGATGCAGATGTAGCCTATGCTCACAGAAACTAAAAATCCAGTTGTATAAATGCTCAAATGTGTATCTTGGGAGTTTGTGAAAGGCTACTTTGTACATCCAGTTAAGAGTATTTTAATCTGAAATTTAAAATATAGCCTATTTCGCTCTGTGTCAGCTTGTTGAAAAATCTTCTTACCAATTTTACCCTTTTCCCTTCATCTTTGTCATCTAAACTGACATTAATAATAGTGATGCATTGTTTGAAATGCTTATACATTAGAGTTAGGTCACCTGTGTATACTGAGATATATTGGAACCTGTCTTGAACTCGTTAGATGTCTTTAAATGAACCTGTGTGCTTTACTCCCCATATATTTAAATCAGAATCTGTGTTGCCTCTTGGTTTTGTGTACTTTTACTGGTTAGCTGGCCTAAGCATTCACAGTACCTGTAACTCATAGTGAGCACAAGCAGATAAAAAGCAAGCACTGAATAATGATTTGGGTTTTGGTTTATGGATCTTTGCTATTCAAACATTCTTAAAATTAATCTCTATATAAACTCTCCCCCAAATTAAAGAAGATCGTTCCAGTCAGGTGGCTATTTCAAATATACATTGTTTGTACATTTAGATTAAGTTGCACCTTACAGCTGTCTTTGAGAATGGGATTTTACTGCATTATGTATTCTTTCTAAATATCAAAAAGGTAAAATCTCATTCTGCCCCAATATTGAGCTCAAATATTTGTGTCATGAAAACAGTGAAGGGGAAAAATTTTTAAAATTGCTTAGTAGGCCGATGAAATATAAATTGCCTTCTGAGATGTCCTTGATATCTGTCAAGCAGTCAGTAGTCCACACCTCTTACTTTCTCCAAGAGCCAGCAACTATCCTGAAGTCTTGTTAAAAGGAGTCTGCTTTTTCTCACCTAGGTATAACTTCTCATACCTTCAGTGTCTGAAGCTCACAACTGATCTGAGCACAGAAAATCATCAGGCATCAGAAAAAATCCAGTGAACCGCCTGGAAAAAATGAGGATCTCTATTAAGGAAGAATTCCAGGTGAGATCTTACACCAAATCTGTATAAGAACAATGTTTTACTCAAATTTACACACTGGGAGTTTCTTTTAGGATGGGATACCCACAATATGAGGAAATGCTGACAAAAGACAGGAAGCTAAGGCAGATGACAAATAGCTCACAAATCTCAGCGTGCTTTGGTTGACAGGGTGATTTTTTTGAAAACAGTTGCTCAAAATTATTTTCATTGCAGTTTTCTGAAATGACAACAAATGAGTTTTCTTATCTTAGAAATCTCTACAGCAAAAATTTAGGTTTACATTTTCATTTTTATCCACTAAAGTATGTGTAGGATTAATTACATACTAAAACAGTGGGTAAAACTCTTGTCATAGTGTTGAAATTGAAATTTGAGACATAACAGTAAATTTCAGGGAAAACTTTCCATTGTCAAAATTTCTTAAGTAGCTTGCAACCAACTGCAAATTTCCATCTGAAACCCCAGTTCATGTATGAGACATTCAAACAGACGTTGGCCAAGCTACAAAGTTGAGGCTTCTGTCAAATCTAACTACTGTAGTCATACTAGAAATTTGCAATTTTGAGATAGAGATTCCAGTCTCAAGCTTGTGTGTGCTTATGTGAGGGCAATTATTAAAGCTTACATAAAAAAAATCACTATCAGTCTTGGAAAACAAACCCTACAACTCCATTCTTTCATTCTGTGTGCTTACTGATTTCTTCTGTGGCACTTTTGCTTCCAAGTTTCATCCCTAATTCTTGTGAGAAATCAACTGAAATGAATGCAACTTGAAGTTGGTCTCAGTGTGGTTAATTTTTATTCATACCTCAGTGGCAGATGTAGTGTCCATCATAATGTCAGCTCTCGATGTCTCAGATGTGGCAATCAGAACCCAGAGATCCATACTGCAGGCTGACATACACGGAGACATCTTAGCACATGGTGGCAAAATAAAACACACCAGTGCCACTTAAATAATTTTGAGCTACTAAAAATGTATGTTGTAAGAGTTTAGATGTTTACTTTATGTTTTTGTAATACTGATTTTGATTTTTGGAGATTCATCCAGCACTAATAGCTGGTGGCTGCTTACAGCAGCTGTTCAAAGCATAGGGGAGATAATTGTCAAAACCTGAATTTCAGTCTCTCTATTATCTTGTCCATTTAAAGCACGTTCTTAACCTTGGGCTGTTTACTTCCTTTTTGGTTTTTTGGTTTGTTTTTTTTTTGTTTTGTTTTGTTGGTTTGGGGTTTTTTTTTGTGCATTTAATTTTGTATTGAGTTAATTTGTTCTACTTAAACCACGGCTTACCACAGCAAAGGGGTGTTCTTAACTGTGCTGGTGTAATCTTTGTCAGACATGCACAGGACAATCTGCTGAATCAACGTAATCCCTAATCCGCATGGTGTAATCCTGCAGCTGCTCGCTCCGGCGCCGTTATGTAATCCCGGCCTCAACGGAACGGAACGGAAGGGAAGGGAAGGGAAAGGAGCGCGGTGAGCCCGGCGCGGTGTCGCGGTGCCGCGTTC
>VZRX01023552.1:6763-78688 GCA_013398075.1 Notiomystis cincta | reverse complement strand
GCGGGGCCCGAGCCCCCTCACGCGGGGTCAGCCGAGCCGCGGTCCGGCCGGGGGCGGTGTGAGGGTCGCGTCCGCCTGTAATGCGGGGCCGCGGCCGCGGTGTCGCAGCCGGAGCGGCGTTGCTCCCTCAGGGGAGGGGGCTACGGGGGCTCTCGGAGCCGGGGGGCGCCTCACGCACCGCAGCCCTCCCGGCACCTGTCGGCGGCGGGGCCCGCGCGCCTCCGGACGGGCCCGGCTGGACAACTTCTGGTGTGCGGATCCCGAATACGAACAACCCCGGTAAAGCCTGAGCGTGAAAGTTGCTTTTATTGTCTGTGTGTGCAAACCCACCCAACGGTGGTGCCTCAGCAGTGTCTTCATGCGAGAGCAGTCTGTATCTGTAAGGTGCTGCATCGCTTCTTGGAAACCCCCGTCCTGGAGCAGCATCATTGCTTGCCCCAGCGAGAAAAGGAACAGTAGTTTCTTTTCTGGAGTCGAAACGCATTTAGAGTGCTCTTTACTAGGGAATTTTTGGTTTGCCTTCTGTAAAAATGTAGTAAACTTATTAGGCCTTTTTTGTTAGATATGTAGAGGTAGAATCTAGATTGTGGGGATTGATGAGCTATAACAGGACAGCATGTCATAATAACTTTTCTTTAAAATATGAACATGTATGGTTCCTAAGCTTGTTAGTATACTGAAGTTAGGAAAAGGTTCTGCTAAATGTGTGTCTTCAGAATTTCTTGGTTCTTACATGCAGGTTTAAGAGCAAACCGATCTGCAAGCTCTGTATTAGAGCATGCACCTGACACCAGTTGTAACAGCTGCAGAAGATTGTATGTGTAAAAGAAGTAAAATGAGTAATGGTGTAGGGGTATTTACAGCTGTGACTGCAATCAGCAGAGAAGGCTCATTTGTCTGAATGCAGGGCACCTGTCACAAGCACACAGTCAGAAACTGCTGCTTTGCGATGTGACTCTTAGGAGTCCTGCTATTTTTGCAACAGTTACTACTGGAATTTGCACAAAGAGGGGTGAACAACCTGTGTACTTTTAATGTGCTGTAGTAACATTACTAACCAAGTGTGGATTAGATGAAATAATACTGATAATCACTTTTTGCTAATTCCTATGAAGATGCTACAAGTTCCTGCAGGACGTTTGTAAAAGGGTTATTGCTACCACAGTCACGTTAGGTGGGGATTATAAATCAGACCATACAATAGTAGCACACAGGTGCTTTGCAATGAGATACTGTGATTAGCATTGTGCACCAAGTATCTTGTATGGGGAAATGTGTGTCTTGATGTTGTGAACAATGTCTGTCTTGTGAGGCAGAATGCTCTGTGCAGAGAAGGGCAGGAATACTTCTCATTTACGGAGGATGCGGAATAAGAAGCAAGTGTGTGCTGCTTCAAACGTGTTATGGTTTCCTAAATGCTGGGAAGAGTGTGCCTAGAGTCAGTGAAGGGACTGTATGAGCGAGGAGCCCATTCCCGAAGCAAGGCATGCACGTACTCCTCTTACTCATTCCTCTACATTTCTGAACAAAGTGGAGTTTTCACAGCTCTGTCCTGATGCTACATATTGCAAAATCGTTTCGTGGAGGTGGGTTTTTGCCCGAAGGATGAAGAGAGGTGGAAGTTGCACACAAAGTTAGATGTGGTTAGTGGGTAATAATTATGCAAAAGACAGCAGTGGACAACAAGGACATGAAGCAAGAGTAAGGCATCAGCTATTTCAGCCACAGAACTGGAGTAGTAGGCGAGATAAAGATTTGAACTTGCACTGGTTTATGAAAAGGTCAGTAAGAAAATTAAGATGTGAGCTACGTATGCTTGCAGTGTGAGTACCAGTGCGAGCCTGCTACTCAGCTGAAGTATTTTCAGATCGTGACTGACAGCATAAATGCAGAACATAACACAGTGTAGCTGTCTCCCCTCTCGCTGTGCCTTTCCCCAAAGGTTAGTTGGATGTAAGCGTGATTACAGTTCTGAAGGTGCCCTGTATGAGATGCCTACGGCTCATTACCCTTTGCCTCTCCTGGCCCCTGATACTGTTGGGCTGTTACACCAGCCTGGGTTCAGTGATGACTCCCCCAGCGCTGGCTACCTGGCAGATTCCTGTTTGCCTCCGAGGGTCTGTACATAGTGCAGTAATAGTGCAGTACAGATCACTTTCAGCACGGGGGGACAGAACGAACACCGTCTCCAGCGTGATGAGGCGCATGGCTTCGGTGTTATTACACGTGATTAGGTCCGAATTAGGAGGAGAAACTGCATTGCCCTACGAGATCCTGACGTGACTAGAATTTACCTGTGTCGTCAGGATTTGTTTAAATTAGTTGCATTAACTGGCAATAGCACAAGAATTAATTGAATTGTGTTATTCAGGACAAAACTGCAAATTTTATCAGAGCAACAAATGGGGTGTTACTTCTGTTATAGTGGCTAAACTGCTTCCTGGACAACGGGATTAACTAACAGAAAAAAATTTTATCCCTATGAGCACTGCAGAATCAATATTGACATAGGAGACTGAGCAGGAGTCCTTTCTGCCCCAGGTTAACATCAAAAGTATCCAATTAGTGCCCTTTGAAGAATCTGCGTTGCTACTTGGTATATGAGAGGAAGACTGAGGTTTGATTTCCCCTTTTCCTCTCCTCGCTGGTTCTAGAGTAATACTGTGTGCTGCTGAAGGGCGTTTGCTACACTCTGGTTAGGCTCAGTAATATGAGGGGTAAGTCTGGAATCAGTGATGTTGGAAAATGGGGACTTTTGTATTTTTTGATTTGGAAAAAATTTCTGAACTTTTGGGAGTATTTTTGTAGCGTAGGTGGATATGAGCATACTTGGTGAAATGCCATCTTCGAGAGAAGAGTAAAAAGATAGTAAAAAGTTGGCTTCTTACTGCTCTGGGGTAGAACTTTGCTGTTGTTCATTCTTTGGCTCTAGAGGTTTCTGTCCAAGGTGAATTGAATCCTTTTTCCCTCCAAATTCTATGCTGGTGTGTTGTGGGCAGCAGCAGGGTTACATCAGTCTGTGGCATAGTTCAGCCCACCCATTAGCTGGGCTTAGGATTTGGTGTGACAAGTTGATGTATTAGGGTTTAAAATTTAGTTATAAAGTCCCTGTTACCTCTCTGTAATCCCATTGAAATCACTGGGTTTGCGTGAATCGAGTGAAGTCAGGCCTTCTTGTGAGTTCAAGCAGCAATGGCGGTTTTCTAATGATACTTGTGTCATCAACTGAGCATTATAAAATGCAACATCAGCTTATTTCTTGCTTTATTCCTCTGTCTCACTTGCATTTTATCATGTCTAGAGTTCAGTGCTGCTTTGATGTGTTTCAACTAAAATTTCTTTGGGGCAATTATTGTATCTGTAAAGCACCGTGTGTGCCTATAGCATTACACACAAATGAAAGAAACTGCATTTGAAAATGTGTGCAACACTGGTTGCAGAGTTAGATCTGTAAGTCGGCAAATACCTGATTTAGGGTTATGCAGATACAGTTCTGTGTTACAAGCCACCTTGCTCACTGAATGAGGCAATGATTTGTAGGAAAAGTAGTATGTGATCTTAATAGTTGAGAGGAGGATTAGTGCAAATGGAGCTAAAGTAAGATGCTGTTTTAAATGTGATGCTTCCTAATGTTCAAGAGCTTTACTTTCAGCCCAAATAACCTTGTTGCAAATTAGTTTCTAACATGGAACCTCTTGGTACTGGCAGGCTTAGCCCCTTCCGTTTGTTCGGCTTGGTTTTGTTCTTGTAAAATTACACTACATGCAAGTATAAACTTCCTTTGATGACCTCAAAAAATCCCTAAATGGGATTTGAGCCTTCAGTGGTGATTTCTAATTCAGGTAACTGCCTTACTTGGTAAGGTTGTTACTGGAGGAGCGGGAGAGGGACCTTTGGGTTCTGTGCTTTGTGTAGGGAAACAACAAGTGAAGTCTGACCTGTTTCATCCTCCCTTCTGCTCTCTGTCCTGCCTCTGCATTTTAGCTTCAGCAGCCTGCCAGTGCTCACAGCACTGCCTCTGCTCTGCCAGAGCGACAGGGTGCCCAGCCTTTGTGCACAGGGAGTTCACGTCCATTTGGATTGGCTTTTGAGAGGCCACTGAAGACTTGATTAAAAAAAGCAAGCAGGCATAGGAAAACAGTTCAGTTTAACTTGAATGGATTGCCATGAGACAAAGAGCATCTCTGCTGTTCCAGAGAACTTCAAAGGCTGCCTGCAGACGAGGCAAGTGTCAGAGCTTCTCAAAAAAGTTGTGAAAGTCTTTGTAGTGGAAAGTGTTATGTGTCTGGTATTTAAGTGTGCCTACCAGCTTTTTCCGCTAATAAAAAATGAAAATTCATGTATAAAAATAGCAAAATACAAGTTTTATTAAAGTTAGTGAGACTTTTACTGTTGAATTATTTTATAATTTTTCCTTCAATGCTTTTGTTCAAGTTTATCAAATAATTTCTTACAGAAAAGCAGCCATTTGGACTATCAGTCAATTTAGCCAATGGTACAAACATAAAGAAAGCTCTTCTTTAAAGTGAACTAGGGAGCTCCTGTCTGTAATAATTAAAGTTAGCAAACACATACAGGATGTAAACATGAGGCATGTGGTGTGTCTCAGCAAGCAGTGCATAATTTTTCTCTGCATATAATAGCTGCCTGCATTTTACAACCCACATATAGTAAATAATTGCATTTTTATCTGGAATGATAGAAGTAGACAGCTTTGAAAGCAAGTTTTTAACAGGAAAGTGAGATATGGATCAAGGTTCACATGTTAATTGCACAAGTGTATAAAAAAAAGGCCAATGTGAAAAATTTTTCTGTTTTCTGCCGTTGTTTTTCTTCTGTTACCAGCTGCCACCTCCAGAAATCTGAGTGCTTTTTTTCTTTTTCTGTTCAGTTTTAAGAAGAAAGACTTTCAGACCAGGGGCAGTAGTGTAATTAAATAGATATGTTTAACTTGGAAAGGTGTTATTTTTAGGACTAGCTCAAAAGGGCAAGTACTCCTTGGAGACATTATAATATGGTCAGATTGTCTGCTCCAACTAAAGAGCAGTACAAGACATGGGCAGCATCAAGGTTTACTTAAAAATTTTTGACACATGTTATTTCTGGGCAAAAAAAAATGAGAGGAGGCTGCAGAGTGGGCACAACTTCTGAGCCTCTGGGCTCTTGGTGCTTCACTGGAAAGAGTGCAGCTTCCAGAGGAGCTGCCCCATGGAGGGATGTCCTTGTTCCCTTCCCTTTCTCAGGGCCATGCAGGTGCTGGTTCTCTTCTCCATGCTGTACACTGGCTCCTCAGGAATGCACCACTGCTGGCTGGAGATGCACCCTCACAGCAAGGATTGTGCTGGATCTGAGCTGCCCTAATCGCTGCTGCCCTGAATTTAGAGCCTGAGGTATGAAGAGCAGGGAAGTTGGTACATGCTTCTGGTAGGAAAGGGTGTGTACATGAATTAATGGGCAAACTGCAGAGATATTTTTCTCCCTACTCTCTGTTTTTTTTTTTGTGGTTCACATTTGCTCACTTTTCCACCTCTGAGCAAAGGGGAGCATATGGCAGTGTGCTGTCCATCTGGTTGCCACTTACTGTGAAATCATTATGCAGGCAAATTTGGCCCTATCTTGAATTTCTTAGGTAGGTAAAACTGTTACTAGAGTGACAGCTGAAGTGTTCATACCGAGCTGTAAATATGAATTAAGCACAGAATGAACACAAAGAGCTCTTTCTGAATGTTTTCAATCTTCTACATTAAAAAAAAAAAAAAAACAACTTACGCTATGCTAGTATTTAAAGCAAGTAAGGCTGGGATCCTCATTGTGAACAGTAGACTCTTCAAGTGCAGATAAAAGGCGAGTCTTGTCCCAGAGGATTTGCAGTCTAAATACATTTTAATGAGAATATAGTGAATGGTGATAGATGCTTAGGAAAACCTTAGTTATATAGATAATACTGTATGTATGTCATGAAAAATTCTGTTGACATTTTTGCATCCTAGCACAAGCTTGTCGCATAGTCTCTTGAAATGCATAGCAGATGTTAATTCAGGTCCTGTGCATTTTGGCTATACCCAGGTATTTCTTGTTTACCTGCTTATCAAGGATCAACACTGGCAAAGAGAAGTCTTACTGTCTTTGGCACCATGAGCATGTGTCCATTTTCGTTATCACATTTCACACTGCACACCTTGAAATAGTAATAAGCTAGTTTTCCTCTAGTTATCTAAAGAAGTACCACTGAAGAAAAAACAATTAAGTGATATTTATGCTGTAATATTCTGATATCTTACCTGCAGACAAGAGTACCTGCTAAAGTAGTTTTTAAATTCCATTTATTTTATACTTAGGAGGGTTAACTTTTGTACATTTTCTGTTCTGTAAATCAAGAGCTTGTTTTTCATGTAGCCACATGGAAGTCTCTATTTTTTAAAATTGGAACAGGTGGCTATACAATTAGAAAATAAGTCAAAAGAAAGTAATTTGTCTGAAACAGTCTTCCTTTCTGTTTAGATCAGGGATCCTCACTTTTGATTGTTACATGCATATTTATTGTATGGTACTGCTGCAGTGATTCCACTGTGATATGTGACATGAAAGGGCTTGTGGAGTGGAAAGAAGAGTTTTGGCTTTGTGGAGGGGAGTGGCTAGAGTTTGTTCACTGCTTTCTTTAAAGTTTTCATTTTGTTTTGAACAGAAATGCAGTCAAGTTTTTAAATATTGTAAGTATTGAGATTTTTTTGCCTTTTTTCCTGCAAGAGCCTATTTAAAGGACTGTAGATAGTTTTTGAAAAACTTCTGTTCTGTACTGCAACGAGAAAAGTTCATTTTAAGTTTTCAAAAAAAAATCCTGAGTTTGAAATTTACTCCAAAGGAACTGTTTTTGAACAGATATTCCATCTTCCAAGTATTTTAAAATGAGAATTCAGCCCTCAGTACACAGCTGTGAAACTAGGCTGCAAGTGGGAATTCCAAGTAGATTTGGGGAGGAGGAAATATTTCATGGCTTGTAGTAGAGTCTCTTGAGACTGTGGCCTCTCTGTTGGTGGTCTGTAGCCACACACCTGTTGTAGCAGCACTGAGGGCAGCTGGCTCTGCTGGCTGAAACTGAATGCCAGGGTCTGCTAAATCCCTGCTGAGCCACACTTTGCACTGCTTTGATGAATGGCTTGTGCTCTGTGGAATTTTTTTCAAAAGAAGAAGAAAAAAAAGGAGAGGTGGCACAGAAAAATTCAAAGCTTTTCTTTTAGCCCCAGTTCTTTAGCTCAGAACTTCGTTGAGTACTTCCTGAGTAGTAGTTGCAATTTTTAAATGTGTGGTGTCATATGACTTGTATTGAAGTTCTCTGAAATATATTTTATTTTGGAGTTGTTGTAGGATAAATCTGTGATGGATCTAAATGTGACATGCTGAGTGAGATTCGTGGACATCTTCACCAAACTTGTCTCCCTGCTATTGTTTTTTATGTGAAAATGAGGAAGAATTCCTTTAGTAGTTTGCTTCTCATGCAATAGAACTAACTGGTAAGGCAGTTTCTTGCTGATTTTAGAAGTCATCATAGTCACCATAGTGACTCCTGAGACTAACATTTTTAAAAAGATCCTATTCAGTTAAAGATTCTGAAGCTTTTTAGTTTAATGATTCTGGCCATCTTCCTGCATCTATTATTCTGCTGTAGAAAAAGAAGTAACTGTTGTGCAGGTAAAATCCATGGTTCTAGCTAAGTAAGAGACTAACAGGTGTCTTGGAGTGCTGCTTTAGGCTGGTGCCTATGCTTCATATCCTGCCAGAAGGCAGGAGTTTTGATGTGTAAATGAAGGTATTCTTTGAAATGCTGGGAAGGCCTGGAGTGCCAGGCAAAGGATTCCCTCAAGAGCCCAAGGAATAGGAGCTCAGGGACTGTTATAACCCTTTGAATCTCGAGCTATGGACTGTCCAGTTGTAAGAGTGATGTTTAGTTTATTCTTTAATTACATTCTCTTTTGATTAAAAATGCTCATCAGCAGCTCCCTTGTGCTTTTCTGAAATTTGGGAGCGATGGAAAGAAACATGATCTTTTTTCCATTAGCAGCTGGATATTTTATCCAGTCTGACTGCCCTGCTTCATTCTGAAGCGTAGCTAGGCTTGTTGCTTTTGAAGAACTTCTTTCAGGGTGAGATGATTTCCCTTTTTCGGGAGGAAGGGAAGGGAAGGGAAGGGACTGCAGTCCAAGCAGCTGGTAGCCTGCCAAGGCCCGGATCTGAAAGCACTGGTACAGTGAACTAGCAAACAAAGACTAATTGGTTATTTGTTTGACGCATTTGGAAATGCGGCCAGGTCTCGGGGTGCCCAGGTGACTGGCAGCAGCTGGGACCTGATTGATGTTTGCTGGCTTCAATGAAGGAAGTGTATCTCTGGTGAGAAGGGCTCCACAGCCTCCTCTAAGAGCACTGTTAACTGGTGCTTCCGCAGGCTGCCTTGATGGAGAGATTTCATGGACTGAGTGAACACGTGAAGTCAGCGGGCTTTCTTCTGCTTCGTGCCTCAGATAAGGATTAAGGTACATGGGACAAATTGACTGGGAAATACAGGCTTGCACAGTTCATTTTGTCAAGGGAGGGAGGACTTTATGCCCTAATGCCTGTGTATTTCACAAGCTTTAAAAATCACTTCCAAACATGCTCCCTTTTTGTTGGTGGCTGTGTGGGGCAGGAGCTTTCTCTCCTGATAATGTCTAATGAAATTAATACTTATCTTGGTTGTAATGCTATCATAAGGCAATGCCAAGTGTTCTTTCCTAGAATGAAGGTAGAAAAAAGGGAAGGCCAGTGTTCAAAATATTAAGTTATAAAATGGAAGATTCGGTATTGGAAGAAAAACTGATAGCGATGGTACTTTCCTTCCCTAGGTGGACATCTGATCTTGGGGCTTTTACTGGTTATGTTTAAATGGTTTAGCAAAGCACTTCAGTCTGAAAAAGGCTGTTTTTCTCTTAGTTTCACTGAGTATATAAAGCATACTGCATGAACAACATTTGGCAGGAGAGGAGCAAAATGTATCTGAAACCCTTAATTATATACTGTAGGCAGCACTGTCTAGGTCAGAAGACACTGTATTATCAAATAACATATTACAGGCATTCAGAACTTGCACAGTAGCTTGATTATTCAGTGAATAATTGGTCTTTGTTAAGCAGATAATGGCACTGTTTGCATTCAGAGCCTAGGTTTGAAGTATATGACATAGAATATTTGTATTTTAAATCATCTGTTATCCAGCTGATGTAAGAACTAAATAGAACAGAGTTCAATAAAAGCTTCTTCTGTGCATGCCTCACTGACTGTATCATACCTGCAGTTCTGAAGGTGCAGAAGAGATTTTTTTTGTTTATTGAATTTCATTTTCTATGAGTGTTTGCAGCAATGCTTGGGACCGTATAGAGTGTTTAAACATAGACCGTATTAAAAAACAAACCAAACAGAAAATGCCCTGAAGAATAAAACAGTTTGGAGGTTTTCCAAACTGCTTGTGGGCAGAAAGGGAAGAAAATAAATACTGAAGGAGAACAAGTATATGATTAAGACAGGCAAATAGGATTTATGAGAGAACTGCCATGTCTTTCTCTGTCACACACCACACCTTATTTTGCTTATCTAGAGGAGAGAAAGTATTTCTACCTTATGAATATTTACTTAGGCTTTTTAATCCTTAAAGATCCCAAGGTGGAATATGAAATTATTGACTGCAGTGTCAATAGCTGAAAATTTCTACAAGTATGTCAGAATGTGAGCTCAAGTAAGTTTGCAGGTTCCTCTGGGCACTCATTTATGTAAGCTTATGCTTGGAGGTAACTGTCAGCTTGGTAGAATCCCCAGTGCTACAGTACTCTGTTCTGTACAGACTGGGGAGCAGGTGATGATGAACAGACCTTTTTCATCTGGGTTTTATCTTTCTTTCTTTTTCCCAAGACAGAGTTTAAAAGAAAAGCAGTAAGGTGATAAAATTATTTCAGGTAATAAAATTAAAGGACAACAAAAGTGATCAAATCCACTCAAAGTAATGGTTTTTAGTATCAAGTGCAGCATAGTGAGCTAATAAAAACATATGTTTTCTATCTGTGACTGTTTAGCCTGCAGAAGATCAGCCTGCCTTGCAGTAGGGAAGTTGTATTTTCCGTATGAGCTGAATGCCCATTTGAGCTGTGATCAGCACTCTGCCTTCCCTAAGGAGATGGCACTGATTGTAGCATTTATCATACATAAAGGAATCTGTCTTGCTCTATATATCTGCCAAAAAAATGTGAAAAATAGAGACCAAGGCAGCAGTATCCATGAGCTCAGTAACCCCTCAGACAACCATACTGATGATGAACTAAGGAAATCACTTCTCCACTTCTCACCCGAGCCCCATATTTAGCCACAGCAATAGTTTCAAGTTGGGCTGATTTAGAAACCTGTCTGTAAAGGAATCTGCTGGCACAATATTGGCTGGAAGGTCGGTGTAGTGCACGAAGCTGTTGACCTGTGCTGCAGACACATGAACCTCCAAGTGAAAACAAATTCTTGTTCAGACCAGAAATTGAGTAGCTGGATAGAATGCTGTGGCTACATTAGAAATGGTTACTTGAAAATTAAATGACATAGCGGGCAAGAGTTGGAATTGTTGGTGTTGAGGGGAAAACTGTAGTGCATACCATTGTTTTAATAAAAGCAGGGAGTTTGTTTGGATTATTTAGGGTTGAAAAAAGCAGAGAATGTAACGCATGTTCTGCTGTCATCAAACAGCCCTGTGACTGAAGGAGAGACATAAAACCAAGGGCAAAAGTTCTATTCAGGGAAGGAAGGAAGGAAGGATGGAGCAGATTGAAGTTGCAGAGCACTTTTTTCATGGAAAAGCACTGAATATTAGAATTTTGCTTTAGTCCTCTGCTTTATAACATGTAGCAAAAATGATGGATCGGTGATTCTTCTGACTTGGCAAAATTAGGGCTGCTCCCTGGAAAATGCAGCAAAAGAGCCTCAGAGGCTGCTCTGGGTATGCTTACGGATTTGTGCTCCAAAGAGAAGTGTGTGCCTTTGCAAGGAAAAGGGAAACAAAGGACTTGCAAGCCCAGATCAAAATAAAAAATGATAGATAAAAGGTACCGTTTTTCAGTTCTCTGCTAAGGGCAATGCAGCTGCATGGTATGTAATTTCTAACGATTTTCCTTGTATCAAGCTGAACATTCCCTTCATTTTTCCCTCTAAGGACTGAACTGTAAGGATTCTTGTGATTCGAGCAAGGACAGATCTATATGTAGCAGCAGCAGCTACTGGATCTACATGTCAGACTGAGCTGCTTCCCTTCTTGCCTGTTGTGGTGTGTGGTGTCACAGGTGTTCAAGCTGCTAATTGTTAATCTAACATCCAAATGAAAGGATGGATGGCAACATTTGTATGTCCATAGGTAGAGTTTGTGTATCTGCCATGCCAGGCATATGGCAGTGTTTTCAAGCTTAGATTTTTGTCAATTTTAATAGTTTTGTGTTTGTTTTCGTGCATGGATAAGTGCGTGTTTAAAGTAGTTTTAATCTTTTCTCTGAGATACAGTTTTGCATTTTTATAGTCATTTATAATTGATTGTTATAAGTTATATATTATACAACTGAAGTGTTGGAGGAAATCATTCAGGCGTGGGTTTTTAGATCTCACTATTGCAATTAATTTGCCTAGAAAATCCAGTAAGTTTTATCCTTAAATAAGCAGGCAAGCTCTCTTTCCCTCCCACAGTTTTCACAAATTTCAATGCTGTATGTGCTGACAAAGTGAGCAGGGTGGGGTTAGGAAAAGCATTTCTGCCAGGTGGACTTTTTCTCATTATCTGTAATGTGTGTCTGCACATGTGGATCCTGTAATTTTTCTGCCTTCTGGGCTCTCATTAAGTTTATCCTGCTGTAGAGCTTTGAGCTTGATTTGTACTTTCCACCAACTTGTCTCTGGGATAGCTTCTCATCCCATTGATTTGCTGTGATATTTTAATGCTAACTGTAGCAAAAGGAGATGTTTAAGGAGAAATATTTTAAGAATTTCAAATGTACTTTTCATCTTCTGGACACAAACTGGTACAGCAGAGGGGAGAAAAGTCAGCATAATGTGACCAGCCGTCTCTGTAAGTTGTTGATGGAGCAGAGTTTGAGAACATCTGGACTGTGAAACGCACCTCTTGAACTTTCATTGATTGGTTCCTTGGGCTGTCAGCCAGGAAGTGTATTTTTAGATACTTGCAGCAAATCTTATTGCATGTGAGAGAATGCCAGATCCATAGTTTGTCAGCTGCTGTTTTTCAGTAAGTAGAGAAAATGGATTTGGGTTTAAGTTAAATAGTTAATTTGGTGCTGCATTGCAGACTGCAGGTTGTACAGCTGTACCTGAGTTAGCTTTAAACTGGGCAGCCTGGCAACTAGTCCCAAAGTCTAGCCTGAGCTGTGGTAATCCTGAGTGCTAATCCAGAGAGGAAAACTATTTGCCTGGACACAGTAATCTTTTCTTTCATATAGCTGTGGCCTCTGAAAGCAGAGATGGGAGAAATGTGTGCGTGTGTTTAGTTTTTATGGCTCACCATATATTTTTTTACCAGGACAAAGGGAGGCATAATAATTTAATGGAAAATGAATGGATTGACTTGTTATATAAGTGAAATGTGATGCATGCTACAGTTACGTAGCACACTAGAATACAGCAGCTAGAATTCCTTGGGACTTTTGAAACAGGGCACATTCTTGTTAAAAGCAGGAGAAAATCGTTCTGGCCTCCAGCTGTGTTCTCTGCCTGCAGCTGCAGCAGTGGACAGGGCAGTGGTGAAAAGTATTTAAAGTGTGGGGCTTCCTGAACCGATCCAATCTCACTGGTTGCCTTGGTCTCATCACATTCCCAAAGGTTTCTGCTCTTGGCTGAGGGTGCCCTGTGGTTTGGCCTGCCTGTTGGTGCTTTTTGCCTGTGTTGGATTTTTAGCCTTTGGATGTTGCCTGATGTTACTTCTGAGTAGCATTATTCTCTGAAACTCATTACACTTGGTTTGGACACCTCTCTGTTTTGTGCTCAGTAGAAGAGCGCTTCCAATATTACCAGCTCTTGAAATTACTTGTTAATGGAATATCTTGTCAAAACTTTGTTCATCTTTGATTCAAGACAGAAATTTTCCTACCCTGAAGCATTCCCTGTTTCTCATGCTGTCTATCCTGCAATTTCTCCTGAAAGATCCTCTGTTCATCATCAGTGTGGTAGGTCCATTAAGCCAACATATGTTGATAAAGTATTTAATCTATGCTTGTTCAAAACTGTGTGATCTTACCACTGCAAACAATGCCTCAAGTTAGATTAAGTATTTTGGAGCAGGTACTTTAAAAATCACCTTCTAAATCACCTAATGTGTCTCTAAGAAGCATGTGAATAACTTAGAGTAGGGGCAACTTTCTTGTCTGAAAGACTGTTCATTTCTAGGGCCTTAAAAATCAGAGGATTCTGATTGTCCTTTTGGTATTTTTCCCATCTTGGCCCACAGTGGAGTTTGCAGAGGACTCCTTTGTCATCTCTCATGAGAGCAGATGCTTGGGACTATCTGAAAGCTTTCTACTCTCCACTTTTCAGGTGTTGTGAGCTCTGCAGTTCATAACCTGTCAATTGTCAACATCGTGTTTTAAGAGTATGTTGAGAGTGAGAAGAATTATACAGGAGAATAAGTTTTATTAAGGACCAGCGTCTTGGAGCTATGAAGATGAGAAATGAAGGCTCACAAGATATTGCTGCTTTAAACCATATTGGTCTTTGCAGCAGGTTGTCTCATTTCTAGGGCTTGTTTTTACAGTGATAAGTGCAGTAAATCGCTCGCCCGATGCCTGTACCATCTTAATTCCTTGCAGATATTCTTGGTTTATTGGAAAATTTGTATTGATTTTGATTTTTATATTTCTGATTCAAATAAGATTTCATAAAACAATTACTTTTATTTTTTCAATATTTTCGTATGTATCTAAAAAAAACCTCAACAACCTACACTTACAATACTGGAGGTTTTTCTTTCTATTGGAAAATGGCAGGATTATTACCAGCAGAATACTAGACCAAAAGTCAGAAACTTGAGTACTAATCCAGATTTTATCATCTGTATATTTCCTGTGTGGTCTTGGGCTTTGTGTTTAGTTAGGGAGTATGTACTCAGTAGCTTATTAAATTCCATTGAAGGTGCTGGGGAATCTTTGGCTGAGATTGATAGATTGTTTAGCAGATATTGGTTGAGTTGGAGGGGTTAGTGCAATTGTGATACACAAAATATTTCTGAACATTTTCAGAGCTGTTTCACCAGCTCTTCATGGTTTTAATCCAGAAGCCAATACAGATGTAGCTTCTTTGCTCTCATCTATCTGTCTTTGAACATGTTTTTCTGAGTTTCCTACCTCCTAAAAATGGTTAATGACTAGATTAGTAAAGTAGTTAGTTTTGGGGTATTTTATTTTTAATAAAGGAGAACTGATAAATGTTAACCAAAGTCTGTGTTTGCAGCTGTAACAGACAGGGTTCTGTTACAAGCAGGTGACTGGTACGTGTTATAGGTTGAGGAGCAAAACAGTGTTTTATTTATATCTTGACATTTGTTTACTGTTCTGGAGCTTGCATTGCAGTATGGATCCCTTGCATAACCTTTGCTTGAAAAGCATCCTTTTATCTGCTCAGTGTATTAGACAGAACCTCCTTATTGGATATGGGTCATGGGACTTGAAGTACTAAATAAGATACTGCTAAAATAGAGCTGAGGAGGGTGGCAGGATGACTGCTACGTTGGGTCACACAGTGGCCAAAGCTTTTCTGCCTGTGTGGTGCCTCAGAATACTGAAGGATAGAGAACAAAGATTTGTTTGTGAGGCAGTGTGGTTGGGGTTTCCTGTTTTCTTCATGATCTTCTGTTTTAAAGAAAACTGTTACTAAACAAAGCTTTTTAAAACATGTGTTTTATACATCTCTAGGGTAGCAGACTTTGTTGCATAAGCTTCCATTGTACATTTCTCCAGCAGATACTGTCACCTGTGATAGAAGTGTTCACAGAAAATTATTGTATCTCCTTTAATAGATGTTTGTTCTAATTATTTAATACACTGGCAAAAGTCACTGAGGTCTGATTTAAAAATAGTGCCAGGCATTTTAAATGGGAATAACTTTTCTCCATCTTCTCCCTAACTGCAAATGAGCTACTGTGGCTGTATATTAAAAGTGCAGCCTAAGAGTTAACATACATGGCTTTTAATTGAAAATACATGGGAGGTTTGTATATGCTGTTTATTTCTTCCCATTTCGCTATGATTTGATAAGTATTGTGTAGAACAATTATTGCAAAGTTTACTTGTGGAATTGCCGGAGAAGCTGAGGGCAGTTCTCTCTCTGTGCCAGTCCCTGCCCTGTACTTTCTGGCTGTGTTCACTGACAGCAGGAGCTTGCTGGGGCACAACCTCTGGGATTCTTGGGGCCACTTCAGGAAGACCAGCTCCCAGGCAGGGATCCATTTGCTTCCAGATTCATCAGTTTACTTTCTCTTATCACTGTGTCTTATCACTACAATTCCTTTAAATTTATGACGAAAACTTTTCTAAGGAAGGGAAGATCTTTTTTGTTTGTTTTTTATTTTGTTGGTTTTTTTTTCTCTCTCTCCTCATTCTTCTTCTCCTCCATGAAGATAAACCTGGGGTCCAGGAAGCCACAGTTTAGTCCTAGGAAGGCACCTGAAGTGGCATTCTGGCATCGAAGTCTAAACAGCTGAAACAGCATCAGAGCATTAACACTTCTGTTTGAACCATGGTGCATATTTTATCTGCCTCTAAGATGTTATTGTTCTTACTGCTCAGTGGCTCTCACTTGCTCATGTTTTTCTGGGACTGTAGTTTTACCATGTGTCTTTAGGGCTGTGGTTCAAAGTGCATTGCAGAAGCCTAAGGGAATACTGAAGTAAATTTTATATCTGAATCCCAGAGTACCATCCTCATTGCTTTACAACATGGATTTCTTAGTATGGTAGCAGTAGCACCAAATTAGTGTGCCACAGGAAAAGCTGGTTCTAGGCTCACAGTTTTAAATCACAATAAGATTAATTTCCTAGTGAAGAGTGAACTTTGTGAGCCTTTAGCAATTGAGAAGTTGATTTTAAGTTTATCTTGATGCTGATGCTATCAGTGGAAGAGCACAAGCTGACAGTTCTCCCCTCTAAATCAAAGGGAGTTCATGGGTGGGTGTTCCTGCATCTTCTTTGAAATTTATTCAGTAGCTTGTGATGCTCTGCATTTCCTCATGTGACAAGAATATCAGTCCTCTCTGTACTTGCAGAGTTTAAAGGAGATGAGGGCTGGGCAGGGATGGTGATGCTCGGTATTCTTGAGAGGGGAAAAAGATAAATTGGATGGTTTTATTTTCCATGTATTTATTTTATTACCAGTAGCTGAATGCATTTTAATATGTATTTATATGAATAAGCAAATAGCTTCATTCTGAAGGAATCCTGCATGCCTGTGCCTCAGTTAGAGGTGAGGGGGGAAGGCACACTGCTGCAGATGGGAATCACTGGCCAGCTGACAGGGCTGCACTGGGGAGTCTCATGTCTAACACACTGAGCTGCAGGTTGTGGCTCCAGGTGCTTCACAGGACTGTCTGGGCTGGGCCTGCTTGCTCACAGCTTGGACCAAGTCCCTCACCATCAGTACTTTGTGGCAGAAACCTGGCCTGTAATTTGCAGTAAGTGCATTTCATCACCTGCTGAGGGAACCAGGGTGCCCTGGTTAAATGCACCAGCCATATATTAAATAATGGCTATCAGTTCTCTGCATGCTATAATAAGGTAGTTAAATCTTGCCTTTTAGGCTCCTGGTGATCAGGAAAGACTTTGCTAGCCAAAAGCAGTCCAGCTGTTGTGTCCCCATGCCTCTGTGAGATAACTTGCTTCTGAAGTACAAGATGCAAATTCAAGAATTTTTGTGTTTTTGCAGAGTGGAGTTTATCCTGTGTACATCACCAGGAGTAAATTCTGCAACTCTTAATAAATTTGCATTCAAAACAGAGGGGCTGTTTGTTTCCGAAAGCTGAATTACAAAGCATTACACTGTCTAAGAGAAGAGCAATAAATTTCACATCAATGGGCTAATTGTTATATATTTGCTTTTCAGATAGACAGTAAAGCCATAAATTCATATAAATTTATTGCATTTTGTTTGGAAGGTTGCCCATAATACTTTCCAGGAATGACAAAACAGATATTTCTCACAAATGTATTTGTAATTTAGTTGGTTCTTAGAATGAAATCTTTGGTTCCAGATGCTTGTTTTGATTTGTCTAATAACTGGATTTAGTACCAGTCTAGTTAGATTTGTTTTGATTCTGTATTGCTGATTGTGTGAGAGACAGACGGTCTAAAGAACTTCTCACTCTCCTTCTTAGCTAGAAACATAATATTTATGGGCCTCACAGAGCCGTAATTGGCAAGATGCATTGAAATTCTCAGCTTCAAGAGACGCCAACAATTTCTTAGGAGATTTTCTCTGTACTTTCTCCCATTCTTACTGTAGTGTTATGAATCTTTTGTATTTTGGTTGACATCTTCTAGAAAACAAGAAGATACTTCTAAAATTTCTAAAGGCCTTTCATTCCAGAATCCATTAGGCCCAGGATCTGAAGAAAATGAAAATTAATAGTTTGATGAAGTCTTAAAGTTGAAAGCTAATGGCTGAAACACAATCTCAGAGTTACATTAATCTATGGGTATGATCAGAAACTCAAGTAAAAGTTAACCTCCAAGTGAGAGGGGCAGCAGGTACGGTGGATGAAAATTAAAATGTAGCGAGTTTTGCCTGTTTTCCTGACGGACAGGTGGTGACAGACACCAATACTTTCACGTGACTGAGGCAGATTGCCAGTGTCACCCCCTGAATTGATGCCTACCCCACACTTGGGGCATCTCAAGGATTTGTGTTATTCTGCTGCTGTTGTTAAAAGCCTGAGTGAAATTCCAGCTCTATACAAATAGAATTTGCTGTTGGATTCGAATGGACTTCTTACCTCAAAAGCCATTAACAGACTGCAAAATTAGGTTCATGTGGGGTAAACTTAAATCTAATCAGAGATGAACTGCCAGGTATATATAAAAACATAAAAAACATTTATTCTAGCATGTTCAAAAGGATTTTTTTTTTCTTCATTATTATAAAGTGTGGCTGGACTGATCTTGCTTGACTTGAAAACAAAAAGATGTGGCTGCAGGTTTCTGACTTTTCACTGCCACTTCTAGTAAAAGCAACATCCAAGAGTTGACTCTTGACAGACGAAAGCAAACCAAACTTTTTGAAACCAAATTAGTATTTGATTTGCTTCCAGTAGTAATAATTTGGTTTAATACAACTTGACTAGGTTAGTGTCATCCCCAAACATTTAAATTCAGAAATGCAATTGTTTTTAGCCAAGGAAATATAAGCCCAACTTTGGGTTAAAAATTTAATATTTTAATATATAATCGAAGAGAAATTTTTTTTGGGGGGATGTCTTTGTTTGAGGGGCTTTATTTGTTTTTTTGAGAAGCAAAATCTGTGGCACAAAAAGTCATGGTTTGTGGGGGGAGTGCCTGTGTTATGGAATTTGTCCAAACGATCATCTGATATGCTGACTGAGCCCAGAGTCATTTAGTTTCCCAGACCAGAGAAAGTCAGATGTTTTCAGTCCAGTGGAGCTGTTGATGCCAGGCTCTTTCCTATCAGCATGTGCAGTGGCATATTTCAAAAGCAAACTAATCCTGAGCTTCCCGGCAGTGGGGCAGGAGCGGCATCCTGCCGGAGCCATTTATCCCAGCCCGTGGTCCCTGCTCGGCTCCTTTTTCTTTGCTGTGCAGAGGGCTCGTCTCCCTGGGATCCTGTCTGGCCCAGGTGGTGCTGCTCTGTGCTTGCAGCTTGGACCTCACGCTCCAGCCAAGGTCCCCCAGCAGCAGCTCCAGCCGTAAGCAGAGCAGGAGATGCTCAGGCGTGCAGTGAAGTGCTGGGAGCTGCCAGCCCTGTACCCAGTCCTGCTGGGAAGCAGCCTGCTTTTGGGCTCTCCCTTACTGAGGAGGCCCAAACTGTGAAGACACACAAATCTGTAAAGGGACCTTTTAGCTGTGTGATTGTTCTGCTTTGTTTGTTCTCTGCACTCAAGAACCCTGTCTTGTGGGGACTTTTTCTACCACATGCAGGAACTATAGATAACTGTGGGGATCAGCAATTTATTACAGCTAAATGAGAGTGGTTTGTAAAATGGAAAGGAAAATGGCATACTTGGAATTACTCCAGAGAAAGAGATCAAATGAATAATCTGGCTGAATGAATGCCTGTTGTTTATTGAGGAGCTAAGAGCAAACTTACTATTTGGATAGCCTTTGTAGATGGACACGTTTTGCACCTTTTGGAGATCCATATTGCTGCCATTATTTGCCATTGTATTAAAATTCCTCAAGCGGAAGGCTCTCAGTGCAGAGGAAACCTTTTCTTTGGCCCATGGCATCTTCTGAATTAGCAATACTGTGGATTGCTGCAGTACCTGCCAGACCTGTGCCTTTTCTGGAAGATGTTGGGAGTGTGTGAGAGCCATGAATTCCAGCAGTGCCAGTATGCACTGTGTAGCATGAACTGAAGGAGAGCCCAGAGGAGCTGTGGAGCAGCTCTTGTGTTGAAAGCCTGTTGATGCTGATCACAGAACCTGTCTGGAGACTTGGTGCACAACCCCTGCCCTCCTGCTCCTGCTTCCATGTGAAGAGAGAGCACAAGGAAGGAGCGTGAGTGGAGTCTTTTTATAACCTTCCCAAACAGAGCAGCTCCTTCTGGTGCTGCACCTGCAAGCTCCTTAGAAGAGGGTGGGTCCTCCTCTAAAGGCTTGCTTCCAGCTACTGTTATTTGTTCTGTAGTCCAGATTTGCAATACTGAAATGTTCAGGATCCAACCAATGATCATGTTGCATTTGTGAAGAGATTATTGTAATTTTGCACAGGATAATTTTTCTCTTTTTTGGCCCATCTAGACTTCTCTCTAGAAAGTGTGAGTTACACTTAGGAATAATGAGAGTCTTTAGTTACATGATTACATGCTTGTTTTTTTTCCTCAAACAGCATTCTGCTTAATTTCAGCATACAGGATGATTCCACAAGGGGATAGAATTATGACTGCATGAGCAAGTGCAAATCTGCCATTTCCTAATTTGTGAATGCCTGACTTTTTTTTTTCCCCAATCTAAATAAATACCTTTCCTGCAATGGAGGTTATTTTTTTTTTCCTTTTTTTATTAGTGTGGTGTATTTTAAAATCTCTCCATGAAAAAGATGCAAAATTCAAACTTCTTCCTTGAAATAAAAAGCTCCTTCTCTTGTGCCTCTTTTCTTTTGGACACTGCATAGGAATGTTAAAGATTAAGGAAGTTAATTTCTTGTTTGTTTTCTATGTGGTATCCATGCATCCCTAATTTTTTGACAGATCTAATACTGTCTCAAATTCTTGTATTAAAAAAGGCATTAGGGAGGGTCAGTTTAATCAAAAGAAATTTCTTTTAATATCGTAACCTGTGATTTTTCCTGTTGGGGAAAAAAGAAAAAACAATTTTGTTTAACCCAAAGCAAGTCCTGCAAATTTGTCAGGCTTTCCCCTGAAAGTACAAGTTGCTGGATTCTGAAGGAAACAGTTTTGGTATACATGACCAACAAAACTTTCTAAATGCAGGTGATTGGAGCTAATTAAAATTCTCAGGACAAAACCAGTTGTGATCCCAGGGAGCCTGGGAATTTCAGATCTTGGAGAAATGCAACTTGCAGTAGTAGCAATGAGTGACCACATCAGGTTCGTGGTGATATCCTCAGGATCATATGCATGGTGTTCATCACCAAAAACTTTGGCTGGGCTAATTCCCAAGAGCTAAATGTATAAATCAGTCTTGCCCTTTCTCTTTGAAAGCTTCTGGGGTAATGTCTATTTAGGTGTTTTCCCTACTCTTATTACTTTTATTTCAGATTATTCCTTTTCTTCCTGTTTTTCTGAATAGCTCCCAGAATTCCTTAGAATTGCCCAGCTGGCATATGAGTAGCCATCATTTGCACTTAAGATTTAGAGTGTATAAGGCTTTTAATTTATAGACTGAAATGAGAACGTAACTTGTTTGCACAAAGGAAGCAAAATTCTGTTTCTTGATGTGGACTACATTCAGCGCGAAAAGCTCCAGTGTGACCCAGAAGGAGAAGAGCCCCCATGGAAGTCTTCTTCCTTTGCAGCCCTTCCCCAGTCTCTGCAGTGGTTTCATGCTGGGTGTTTGCTCCAGTTGAGCAAACTGTTTGCTCCTGCCAATGGCCAGGGCTCTGCACATATTCCTTGGGTATTTCTGATCTAAAGTCTTTCTGCTCTGTGTGCGTTGTTTCTTTGGCTGTGCACAACACCTTGCCCTGCACTCTCACTTCTGCTGACACAGCTGTTTTTGGAGCCGTACTATGACCTGTATCAGGCAAGCCATCCTGCTGGATTTTTGGGTTTTTTAATGGATGGGGTGTGGGCAGAGGAAGGAGCTGGAGCTGATGAGAGCAAAACCCTACATTTGCAGCCACAGTGGTGTCTCCTTGAATGGGGCCTGTGGCATTTCCTTTGAGTGAATTCTGAGCCTCTCCATGTGTGCTAAGCTACTCTTGGGGGGCTTACTAGAAGAACATGTCAGAATTTGTTTTTGTAGCTAGCTTGTAAGGACACAAACTTGGGTACTTCAGTTAGCATCTGAATTTTGTACAGGAGCTTACAGATTCATGGTAATACGCCTCAGAACATGAGCAAGTGCAGCAAACAGCTCTGAATCATGTTGTCTTGACTTCAGCTCAGCTGAATAGGGTACAAGTTAGAAGGGACTTTGGTGCAAAAGGCTTAAATTAAATCATCTTCCTACTCCCCACCCTCATTTGGCCCACTACATTGTGACACATTTTGTAAGACTGTGCTTAAATCAGTGCTAAAAGCCGAGGTTTTCATGCACCAGTGGAGTATAGATTTTTTTTTTTAAAGTTTGCTCTTGGAGTTTTGTTTTGTTTCTTGTGTGAGCTTAGAGTGTATGTACACCGTGTGTTATGCTTTAGCTTACATTCTCCAAACTCTGTTCTATGCTTTTTGTTGTTTCAGCTGGATTTTATCTGTTAGCAAGCTCCAGCCAAGGTGTGGTGACTGACAATAGAAGGTTGATCTAAACATTAACAAATCACCTCGGGCAGGCTGGGTGCTGGGCAAGGGCAGCAGCATGAACCTTTGCTCAAGTGCAGTGCATGACCCCAGTACCTGGCCTGCACAAGCCGGGAGCTGTGAGCAGCTTCTTGCCAGTGCCCCTGCAGAGGAGAGGGGAAAAATCATAGGCAAGCCAAGGGCACCTTGCTGAAGCCTTGGGGAGCACTGGCATGGGTAATAAGGGTGCAGAGAACAGAGCAAAGCTAGAGAGCTTGGAAGGCAAGGACAGCACTTTGAAGCATTTTGAAGGTCTTGCCTCAGAGCTCAGTGATTGGGGTACAACTTCCTTCAGTACTGCAGAGGGCTGAAGAGCTGAATCAGCTTGGCTGAGATTAGAGCTGTGATCCCACACATTTTAAGCTGGGCTACCAGTTGCAGACTTATATGCTTCCCATCAGAATGCACTGTCCTCTTGGTACATACAAGATGTCAGTCATTTAGTGCAGTGAATGTTTCTGGTTGTTACACTGCTTGGTAGTTTGCACTAGAAACTAGATGGACAATTCTTTCCTTTCTGTCATATCTCCCTTCTAAACTATTGCTGTTAAACTTTGGAAACTGTGCTCCTGCTACAGCCATCTCAGCTGGAAAGCACACTGCAAAACAAACAGAATTGCTGAACTCGCATCGGGCATTGCCCATGCTCACATGGCAGCTCAGCATGTGCTGTGTGCTGCCTACTCTCAATTCTACAAAGTGGGCAAAAAAGCCAAAAACTCTGGACTTGATAGTAATTCCATCAGATGAGGCTTTTTGTCTACTGACAAAAAAGTGAGTTGAGTGTGTTAGGTGGGGAAAGGGCTGTATGGAAAAATTTTCACATTCCATCAGGATGGATGGAATACCCAAAAGCTGTGTTCTGCCTTTGTTGGCAGGGAGAAGAACAACATCATTCCACTTTGCCTACTGGAAAATCCTATAGAAATGCAAGCAAGTGATAAGTTTAATAGAATAAAATCTCCCTGCCAATCCCTGCTGCCTTTAAACACCACCACTCAGTTGCACAGAAATCTCATGTGGAAGTTGCAAGCGGTTTATGTTGCTATAAAATGTGATTTTTTTTTTTTTAGAAGGTTAAAAACAGATAGATGAGGTGGAGTGAATGGTAAAAACATATGTTTTTGCAGAATACAGTATACGTTAAGGCATTTCTGTTGCTTGCATGAAGCCTGGAAAGAAGCATGAATCACAGTAATACATTTAGGAGATAGACACATGTACACAACCTATTACATCTTTTTTGTCCTCTATTGCACTTACTAATTCTACTTCTCTGTTCAGTTCATTGGATCAGCTAAGACATTAGTCATTTTTCCAGAGATTACTCACGTTTTGCCACTTTTTCTTCCAGGAAGGTTGCACTGAGCCCTTTGCAGAGCTGAGTCCCCGTGGCTCCTTTCGGGTGTCTTGGCGTTGCTCGTCCCGGCGCGGTGAGCTCCTTGTGTCATGGTAGCGATCCCTGTGGCAGCGGTGAGCTGGACTCTGCTCCCTGTGGAGCCGTCAGCGCTGTGGGAAGAGCTGCTGCCCTCCTGCCAGCGGCTCCTTCAGGCCTGCGGTGAGCAAACTTTACCTGTAGAGCTGCCAGCTCCAGTAGGAGGCAGCTGGCCTGGCCTGTTGCTGCTGCCACTGGTCACATCCGGTTCAGAGCCCTGGTTGAGTTGTAAAACACAGCTCTGTGTGATTGCCAGGGTACTTCCAGCTTTGGGAAAACAAGAGACTCTCTTCTGGAGGGACAAATAGTTAATGTTGGTGTCCTGGCCCATTCCTTCAGAATCCTAGGATTAATCTAAAACATAAGATTTCTTAAAATCCAGTTGTACAGTTTTTGTTGCTGTTTTCTAAGTCCCCTTTGGGAAGTAGACTGGGGTTACCAGCACTGTGCTGTCTCCTGAATAAATGGGGAGGATTTTACTAGGTTAGGAAGCTTCCCTATGAAAATTTGCCTGTCTGTCCTCTAAGGCCAGTTTCCATCATTTTTCCCATTTCCTAAATCAGCTGTATCCCCATGTACTTTTTATTCTCCAGGCCTGCAAATGCAGTTAGAGCAGGATTCTCAGTTTTCTCAGTCTCACAAGACAGGTCACAGTACCTCATGCCTAGACCTTTTTCTCATGCTGAGTGCCTAGAACAACTGGTTTGGGTGAAATTTTTCATTCAGAATTGTTTGGGGTTGTTTTGTGTTGTAAAAATGTCAACTGAAAATAAGATGTCAGGGACCTAACATTGCAAAACAAGGCTGAGTCTTATATTTTAGTTTTGTTCTGCTGGTAGGTGTAAAAATTGCTATCAGAAAACTCTGTGTGATTTAAATATTCATATTTTTAGGCAAATGTTTTAGTATTTTGCTGCCTTAGGGATATAGTAAATAAAATAATTTAAGGAGTACAAAGGCCAGGGAATAGATGCCCGTTGATACTTGAATGAATATCAAATCAAGTTTCTGCTGTATTAGCAAAGCTTTATCTGAAAAACATTTGCTTCTTGCTCTGTCTTTAGAAGTATTACAGGATTGTAAATAAATGCAGGGTGTGTGTCTTTCTACAGTATGTGTAGTCTTCTTTTAAAGTTGTCCTCTTCAAATGAATAATTAAATTGCTTTTGGCTGACTTGTCTACCTGAGGAGGATAATCAACAGTGTAGAACTTTTCTTCTTGCATACCCAGGCACATTATCTGGAAAATATGAAAATGCATTGGCTACATTTAACGTTTTTCTAAAATTACAAAACATGAAATAAAGCCTTGGAAATGTCTCTACAGAAGATGTAAGTTCAATTTTATTTTTTCGTATCAAGTGATTGTTAAGGATCTTACTGTAGCTACATTTGTATGTCTCCACTGTAGATACTTGACTAACAATTCAGCCTGAAAGTGACTCTAGGGTAAAGTTTAGTATAAGAGCATTTTTCATGATCATTTGTGTTATTGTAAGTAATTCTAATTTGCCACTGTTTATTTCTGTTTAATCAAAATAAGAGTCTGGGTTTGTTACTTTTAAAAATTATATAGCATATGATCTTCACAATAGCTTTACAAGGTCTCTCATGATTTTTAAGAGCTTTTGTTTGTTGTGTAGCATTCCTCATTTTTTCCTGCTACCAAACCCCATGTATCAGTAGGTTTCATTCTCACAGGCTTGTCTTCTTTTGCTCTGCTGGCCATGCAATGCTCCAGGTACAGGACAAGTGGAGATTTTGGCTTTTCCAAATGTGTTACTGGATTTTGTTGATCAAAATACTATCCTGATAACAGCCCATCTAGAATCTTTGACAACATGATTTAATTTCTGGAAGAGAATTCCTAAGGTAGCAAAGGGAGTCAGGAACAGTTCGAACTGGAAAATGGAGAACAAGCCCACAACCCCCAAACTTCATTGACAATGTTAATGCTCATGTGTAGAAAGTATAAAAGATGGTCAAAAAATTGTCTTCCAGTAGAATTTACGCTTCTGAAGCCATGAGCTTTCTCTGAAAACCTCCTTTCCCCTCTGATCTTGGTTATCTTTCTCAACAGTCCAGTGGTTTAAAACAAGACCTGTGTTCTTATGGAATTATGTATGTGTCTGTGTGGAAAAGTAAATGCACTGTAACTTTACAGCTTCCCTAATACGGAGGAATTAACCTGGAATAAAAACACTTTGAAAGAGAATCACTGGGGGGAATTAAACTATTAGACACATTTGCAACATGATAACAGAAGTCAGTGTAGCCCTTTGGATTTCTTTCAGCTGTGTTTTAGATAACCTTGTTTTGCTTCTCACAGAGACCTAATCTTGCAAGGCTAGAACTTTAATGTAGAGCAGCTGGAAGTAGTTAAATATTGGAAGCGCTGCTGATTTGGTTGCATCCTCCAACATGACCAATCCTCAGTAAGTACCGTGTGATACAACTTACTTTAAATGGAGGGGAACAGGCTGCTACCTGGAGAACAATGATGTTGTGACTGCAGGAATGTTTTGTATTTGTAAAGAGTATGAATTAGCAGAAAATACATGAATGGTGCCGTAAGCATGTCTGATTGTGTTACTAACAGCAGTGGCTGAAAACTAGTATGTTATGTTATTTTCAGATCTGTTTATCTTTCCTTTTCCCGCCACCAAAGCTGTCCGCCAACACTAGTCTGTTTGTTTTTCTTTTCAATCAGATCAGACTGTATCTGTCATCTAGTCTGTCTAAGAATAAAGAAACTCAGTACTGTTGGGGGAGGGAAGGTTGCACCAACCCATTTCCTTTTTTTTATGATACTGGAAATTGGATCATTGTATGCTCTTTCATGCAAAACTGAACCAGCTTGGACGTATAAAGGTAAATGTCCACAGGATGGCACCAAAGGTGAAAATCAAAGAAAATTCTTGCTAAAATTAGCTTTTACCTCTGGGTTTCTGATTTCAGATTGTTTAAAGAAGAATACAGTTCTGCTGGAAATTAAAGAATCTCATTATTTTCCATTATTAGTTACACATGAATAAAATAAAAGCTTTTAGGTTGTTTAAATAGTACTTCCTTTTACCTCCTTTTTCTGCCACAGTATGACACAGCTGCAGCCTTTCCCTGCCAAATACTCTGCATATAACAGCATTTTACTTTCTTGGGTAATTCTGGCAGCAGTTAGCTCCTTTTAATTCAAGAGTCATGTCTTCCATCTGAAAGAATTAGTCTAATGGTGAGACTCTGACCAATAGAAATTTTCAACGTAGAATTTTAGTTCCTTCACCCAAATCTTTAAATTCTATATTCTCATAGAAGGTAGACCAGTTAAGTGGTCTTCTATAGTAGTCTCTTATTTTCGGGGAAAAAAAAGGAACTGCTAATTTTAAATTGCTGGAAGATTTTAATAAGCCTCTTTAAAATAAAGTCAGCAATGCAATTTTTGCAGTCAAATAACACAGGGTGCCAAGAACTTTTTAACTATATCCCTATGGAAAAAGAGTATCTTCACACCTGCTGTAAACCTCTGACAGTAGCCTGAGATTTCTTCCAAAGCTACCAGGCTCCCCTGGAAGAAAGCTGGAGAAGTTTGTGCTTGCACATACTTGGAATCAAACAGAGCAAGCAGCTTTGCTGAGTGCTGCAAAGATCAGCCCTTGACATGCAAGCCGTGTCCTACAGCCAAGTCATCCTGTGCATGCGCTAATGGTAACAGATAAAATTCCTACAGAAGTAGTATCTTGTGCTAAATGTGGGAGACATACACATTGTCACACTGTTTTTACCTGCAGGGAGTTTCCATTAGCATTGGTGGGCTGCTATAAGAATACATGATCAGATTTAGAAGCTGTACATAAGGTTAGTTAAGACAATCTTTACGGAGGAGGCCATAATTCTTCTGAATCACTGTTCCCTTTCAGAACTATTTTGAAATAACTTGTAACAGAATGATCCTTTTTAGGTAAATGTAACAAAGTTGCTATCCATCAAAACTATTTGAATCAGTGTTCAAATCTACAGTGGAAGAGGGGTCCAACTGCATCTGTTAGTTAACAGTTGATTTGTATATAATAATTAATAAGCCTAGCTCTTCACTGCTCACCGCTCTCACAAAGCAGTGAGTCTTTAGTTGGCATAGTTACATGCCTTCTTTCTGTTTTGCATAAATATTTTCCTTTTGGGTTCATGCATTTTTCTGTATTCGTTTATAACACAGCCATTTATATTTAGTGCTTTTGAAGCAAATTCAGCAGAGTGAAATACTGTTCTCCTTTGTGAGGTTTCCGTTGATCACACTGAGATCTACCAAAGTTTGGAGACATTTGATCTGTCTCTTTAATGACAACACCTCCCTCAATGACCTTGCAGAGGCCTTTTAAATTGCTGGCTCTTTAGGATTCTATGAAGTTCTTGTCTCTAATTTACTTCTATTTGCCTGCTCATTTATATTTCTTTGTGTATGCCTGTGTTTATTACGTTTTCAGGCCTACAATTGAAGGCGGTGTTTCGGAAGTTGAGATCATTTCCCAGCAAGTGGAAGAAGAGACCAAAAGCATTGCTCCTGTGCAGCTTGTTAATTTTGCTTATCGAGATCTACCTTTAGCTGCACTTGATCTGTCTGTGGCTGGGTCCCAGCTTTTGTCAAATTTGGATGAGGAGTACCAAAGAGAAGGGTAAGTACAAAGGACAGATTTTTGTCGTGTAGTTTTTGGTTACAGGAATTTCACGACCTGTAAAACAGGAAAACCTTAAGCTGGAGAAATGCAGCCAGTTGTCCTCAAACTCTGTGTAAAATCGAGGATGGAAGAGACTTTTCTAATATCACTAATCTGGGCTGTTTTAGAGCTGTTTATCATTTTAAGTGGTTTATAGCTGCTGTCTGACCACAATCTGGAAGCTGTACCTCAGGAAAAACTCAAGGAAACATCTGGCCTGTCAGACAAGCAGAATGGTCTGGTGAAAGCTCCCTGAGAAAGGTGTTTCAGCACGATGGGAGTTGACCACCGTGGTTCTTGTACATTACTGTACATCTCCTGACTGAGAGATAATATCTGGTACTGCTGATTCAAGGACAGATCTTGTCACCCAGTAATTTGAATTGTGTAGTTTGCTGACATGAGAATGTTGTCTTTGATAATGCACACAGTATACACATGCTGCTCCTGTTTCTGTAGAACGGTGGTTCCAGGTTTATTGCAATATAAGATCATTATCAGTTCATAGCATTTGCCCAAACATAGCCCAATGTCAGATTATATAGCATTGTTGTCCTACAGGACATTAGAAGTCATCCTTATGCCTGGTTCAGCCTTGAAGTGGCTGTAGGTGGACTGCTGTACTAAATTCTTTATGAAAGATTTGGGTCAACTGGAGAGAATCCAGAGGAAGGCAGTGGAGAATGATTAGAGGCTCAGAAAACCTGCCGTGGAGTACTGATTGAAATAACTGTGTTTCACATGAAGAAGAGACTTTGAGGGGAGCTTCTAAGAGACTTTAGTGAGGAAGGGAACAGCCTGTTATTGATCTCCATGCTGTTTAGGGCAAGAAGTAAAAAGCTTGAATTGCAGCAGAGAATAGTGAGGGCAGCAAAGTGCTGGGGTAGACTACTGATGTGTGTGGGAAGGAGGAGGATAGAGGTACTATTGCTGGCTGTCTTCAAGAAGATGCATTTGTCAGGAATGGTAACGTTGTATTTAACATCCCTCGGGACAGAGATGGGTGAGTGCTGGTGCCTGCCCTCCCTGGTTCTGTGCCTGCTGTTCCCCGGTGTGTCACACTGAACAGATACCTACTCCACTGTCAGTAAGGTACAGTGAGAGCACTTCCCAGTAAGCCATATAGAGTGCTCACTGCTGAAGACTTTAAAAGGCTTTATATAAGCCTCCATTTATTAACAGCTCAATGCGTTTTAACCTGTGCTCCGTAATCAGCAGAGACCTGCTTGATCTCAGCTCAGCAGGTATTCTGTGTGGTACTCAGGAAGCAAGACGTGGGGAAGGTTCTTGCCTTTAATTTCTTTCCAAATTGGACTTTATGAGACTTCTCCAAAAAGTTGTTACTCCAAACAAGGGAAAATACATTTCGAGTGGGTTATATAAGTATGGTACAACTGTAACATAAAATACCCTGCATAGCAAAAGAGGCACTTGAAAATTAATTTGAGTATGCAGGTGTAACCCTCAGGCTATTTTGGTGCTGAGTCAATACCAGTTTAGTTCAAATATGCATTTTTATAGATTTTTATGATCTGAAACTCAATTCTTCACTGTGCCAAAGGGCACAGATCTCTCACTGTAACCATTTGAGCAGCTTTGCAGTCTTAAGCATGGAAATAGGCTTGTCATTCTTTTCCTCAGCAGAGATCTCTCCCTTCACATAGGCTTCTTTTGTGGCCTTGTCAGTCTGAATGCAAATAAGCAGGTGCCTTCCAGATGTCCCAGCTGTAGAGTACATTCTCTGAAGACAGTTCAGAGTTTAAGTTTGGACATCCCAATGCATGTTGGATGAGTATGTTCAGCTGACTTGAGGGAATGGTGGCTTCTTCCTTTTAGAAGCATCCGTGACAACTCATGCCCTGAGAAATTTAGGAGCAGAGCTGGGCTTCAGAAGCCCAGCAGCAAAGTAAAATACTATCCCTGTGCCACCTCCTGGCTTGGTTGGGAATATGTCTGGTTTTATGAATGTGGTGTCATTCCATTCCCATGGCCTTTTTAGTTGTGACTGGCTTCAATCCAAGTGAGGAGGGGGTAGAGTGGGTCAGATCAGTTCTACAGGAACTGGCAGCCACACCTCCCTTATGTGCAAAGAGGGGGATGTGGGGAGGGCAGCACAGGAGGTGGCAGAAAATGTCAGAGTCCCTGTAGTTTCTGCCAGCATCCATCTTTCTAACTGAGGCTCCATTACCCCAGTGCTGCTGTGCAGAGTGCAAGTGGAGATACTGCTCATGGCAGAGACTACTAAAAGATTCCCTTCTCTGGAAGTCTGCCTTTTGTTGCAGACTCCATGTGTTACCTTCTGTATGCATTTCCCAGAGAATTTTAGGGAAGGTGCCAGCCTGCATGGACCTGTCTGTATTCTGTGTGGCTCTGATATTCCAGATCTGCAGCTGATCTGGGCAAGCTTAAGTTGTTCTCATTGCAAGACCCTGGCACATGCCTGTGCTTGGACAAGACTGGCTGGTTGTTAAAAGCTGCATCTATCCACAACCTTTTTGGACAACATAATTGTCCACAGTCACTAGTTCCTGGTTACTCTGGACATTCACCAGTGAGTCTCCACTTCCTTGCTTGGAGAAGCAAGGGAGACATCAGACTAGAGATGAACGAGAGGGCAAGAAAGGAGTCTTCTGATTTAATGGTTTAGTTGTGTGCACCTCAAGGTGCACACAAGGCTTTCCTTTACCTTTCTCTCTTTAAGGATATAAGGTGTTCAAGGTCCAAGCACAAATTTGACTTGGTTGCCTAAGGCAGCTTTTTGTTTCATCTGAGAGAATGTTTATCTTAATAAAGATGATATTAATAGGCAGTCAGGAATAGGTGGATCATAACCCTCATTGTGTGCCTGGAAACTCTCAGATGGCATCACACGAGCTATGCCTCCCACAAGAAAAGAAAAAAACGAGAAGGAAAAAGAAAGAAGTTTATTGTCTGTCTTTAACTTGTTTTACCATATAGAAGCTGACATTCCTATGGCTTTAATACTGGAATAAAAATCTTCCTTTGTGCAGTTTGATAGGTTTTTGCCTTTTCATATCAAATTCCCTGGGCAGTCAGTTCCTGTCTGTTGGTGTTATTGAAGGAATTTTGTGGACAGTTTGAGGTGGTTTTGTCAGATATTTAGATGACAATGCTGATCCCTGTGCTAAGCAACAAAGAAAGGGCTGCAGATTAGAGCCATGTTAAGTCTGTCCCCAATGTTCACCTGTAAGTAATGAAAGGGTAATCAGGCAAGAAAAAACCTTTGTGCTCTTTCTGAAACCCACAAACGAAACACAACATGTCCTGAATTTACTGAAGAGGCTGTGACTGCATTGAAGTCAGTTTGCATGAAAAGAGTATGCCAATGTTTCTTTAAGGAGACTAATCACCCAGAAAGGTGAAATGATTTTTAAATGTTAACAGTGCTTTAAATGCCACTATTAATTTCTTTTTTTTTCCCAGTCAAGTATTCAGTTTTTCAAAACATAGTTTCTCTCTTCTGCTTTTTTTTCATCGAGTCCAATAAAAGTGATGGAGAATAGCAGAGAAATTGACAACATGCAGAAAGTAATACATGGATAAGGAAGAGCTCTCCTTCCTATATTTTCTGTAAGTTCCAGTTAATAGGTATCCATCACAGTAAATTATAAAAAAATTAACAGATAGTTGCACTACAGACTATATTTTATTGTGTGAATATGCAGATAGACAATGAGCCTCTCTCTTGAAAAAGATTTGTGTTTGTTAGGGTTGAGCAACAAGGGAGAGAGATGTACACCAAGTTTTAAATTTTTTGTTGTAGTTGCTTTCAATTGCAGCTCTTGTGTTTTAATGTTAAACATTTGAAACATGAAGGTGTAAATTTTCTGAGTTCACACAGTTAATGTGACTCATTTGACATTAACTGTAAATAGTCATGCTGGTGTAATTTCATAATTTATGATCATCTGTTCATAGCCTTAGATTTGTTTGGTCGCAGCTAGGAAGTACATTAAACAGTGGGAATACCAGAAAAAAGAAAACCATAAGGAGAGAGAGAGAAAGGAAGAGAAAACAAAACTGAGCAGAGATTTACAGAGATGCAGAAATAAACACAGAGAAGAGTTGTGAGTTCTCATTTTAAACTGGTTGCAAGACTTTGCTGGTGAATATATTCACCCATCCTGGGGAAAAAAAGATGTCTCTTCTGTCAGTCTGTCTTCTGTAATTGTACCAAGCAGGTGCCATTCTTTTGCTTTTCAGATTCATCTTTCAGATATTACTTTGATTTTTTGGAAATGTTTTACTTTTCTACAAAGCTTAAAGGTGCTTTATCTGAAATAACTAGATCAAGTCCTCATATTTCTCTTGTTTTCTGCTTTTCTTGTTTTTATCTGGTGGCATAATTAAAAATAGTCCCTTTTCTGAAAGTTTTGTGCACATTTGCAGATCTTGGATCCATGGTGAATAATGAGGTCCAAGCCCAATATAAAGCACAGATGTTTTGGAGGGCACAACTATTTCATGTAGCAAGCAAGCTTCTATTTACAAAACTGAGTTGTTATTTAGTTTTAGCTGCCATTCATAGTCTGAATCCAGAAAGATGGTGCAAAATCCTAACATGAGGATGCAGTGAATGAGGCTGTAGTGCTGATCTAGTTCTTTGTGCAGTGCTTTATCACTGCTGCTCTCGGTGCTGTGGTCCAAAACAGACCTGCACTGCAGCAGAAAAGGAGCATTCAGCTCAACAGAACCTGTGAGGTGCCTAGCTCTTCAGTAGAGAAAATATGAAATTTTGGACTATGTTATAGGGGTGTTCATGGATTTAGAAATTCCTGTTTCTGTACACAGCCTTTTAAGTGTTTCTCTTGGTAAATGTTGTTTTCCAGAGTAGCTCATTACTGTGTTTATCCCAGTACCTAAGTGCTTGGAGTGTGTCCCCCCCATGTCTTTTATCAATTGGTAGAGAGAGCAGTACTGTAAGTAAGACAAAGAATTAATTTTCTAGCTCAGCGATTTGGAGATCTTTCTGTATTTTTCCAACAGAACTTGCTTTTCCCAGGTAGTTTTTGACGGTAGAAATGTAGCATTTGTAGCCCACAGATCACTGTTTGCAAAGCTCTATATTGGAGACTGGAAATGACATGAGTCTAATTGATCTGGTTTGACACTGGAATTAATTGTCTAAATTGGGAAAGATACGGCTTGGGGCAAAAATTGAAATATGGATAAGCCATAGGACAAAGGGGAACTGTGGAAAAGAGGAATATTTGACTGGAAGGCAGGTCTGTAAAAAAAAATCAGCTAAATGCTGAGCAGTAGGGTGAAAGCAATTCAGATTTTAGGATTGTTTAGGAAAGGGAATAGAGAATAAAAGAGTGACCATCATTGTGCCTCTCTAGACATCCAAACTTTGCCCACATCTTGACGACAAGTACAGTTCTGGTCCCTGTCAAAAAGGGTGTGGCAGATACAAAAAAAACCTGGAAAAGAATCAAAGAAAAACAGTGATCAAAGATGTGATACATCTTCCATTAGAGATTACTATGTAAACTAGGACTCTGCAGTCTGGAAAAGAGAAGGCTGACTGAGATTTGATTGATATTACAAAGTCTGTGACACAGAGAGATTAAAAGAGGTTTGACAGCCACACACCCCCCTCCCAATACAGTCTCTAAGGTACTTCAATAGTTTAAGGCCCAAAGAAAAAAAAGAGTTTGCTCTTGGCACAGAGGGCAGTAGATGCCTGAAGCTACTTCCTGAAGGATATGTGGCTGAAAGCAACTTATCCCCACAAGGAGAGTTGAACAAATTTGTGGAAGAGAAATGCATTGAAGGTTACTAAGTACAATCTGAGAAAATACATCTGTCTCAGGAAGTGACCAAATGGAAAAGAGTTGGATGCTGTGAGAATGTTAAGGGGAAGGATTTATTTGTTTCCTGTGTTCTTAATTCATCTTGAGACATCTGCTCATGGCCACTGGTGGAGACAGGATGCCAAGCCTTTGTTCAGTATGTTCTAGTATGGCTGTTCTTATGTTTCTTAAAGGCAGTTTTTGAGGCTGATGTTATATTTCACTAAAGATTTTAGCATAAAAAGGAAAAACCTAACAAGCAATTTTCTAGTGAGAGGAGTAAAAGGCCAGGTAATCACAGGATGTCTGTGAGCAAATGGTGTGATATACACCTATAAAGAAAGCACAAATGGTCCTAGAAAGCTTCAAGTACTTAAATAGAGCTGGGAAGCATTCATGTAATTAATTAAGCCTATTCCAAATTATTATCTACTGCTCCAGTTGTCTGTATTCACATGCAGAAGAGGCTGCTAGGATAGTTACAGAAACTGAGTGTCTGTTCTACAAAAAGCATGAGCTTTAATTAAATTATACAAGTGGCTGCCATTACTGTGTATAATGCATCATGGACAAAATGCCAACCAGGGAAAAGACCTAATCAAGCTAAAGAATAATACTGGCACAAGAACAAGTGTGTATAAACTGGCCATGGGTGAGTCTGGGGAGAAAAACGGGGGATCTCTCTTGCCATTTGAGCAGCAGAGTTTTGCCGGAATCTTTCAAGAAGTGCTGTGGGGTTTGAAGTAGTTCAAGTTTTAGGGGGAAAAAAGATTAGAGTGTTCTCAACAGTTAAAGTTCTGTAGTTAAACCAAGCTTGTAGAAGTCCAGAAAAGAGGTGCAGAGCCCTGTATGTTCCTTGGAGTTAGTTGCTCAAGGCCTCCAGCTGCTCCCTGCAGCCTGCTGGGAGGCTCTGCTGTCTGTGTTGTCTCAGCCAGATTTTGTATTGTTATTTAGCCTGTGTTCCTGTCACTTCCTGGCCATGGCCTTTCTGCTCCTTCAGATAGCAATTTGGATCTCATCCATCCTTCTGTTTTCTGACATAACCATCTTGTGAGGTGCAAACACTTGCTGTTTAGCCAAAAGAAAGAAAGAAAAAAAGACAGGGTAAGGTATAATGCAGATTTTGGGATATTTGTTTACAAGACCATAAAATAGAAACAGTGACAGCTGTTAACAGCTTGAAAAAACTGTTTGTGGTGGTTCCTTACCAGATTAATATGTTCGACCTTTCCCAGTTTTGCCTTATGTTCTTTTTTTTCCAAGCTGTTTGTTAGTAAGACTAACAGGATGATGACACATTGGTTTTGCACAAAGCCATGTGTGAAAGTATCTTTAGAAAAGAATTACCCCTGGTAAAATTCCACTAAATACATTTTAATGTCTCAGAACAAAACTTTACAACTCAATGTCACCAACTAAAAATTTCCTGTGCTAGTACATTTATTTACTGCATCCAGGCATTGCAAGAAAGGTAAACGACATTGCTTTTGTAGAGCCAAAGTAGCTGAAATACCTGATGAACCTGTTTGAAGTCATGCAGGAAAGTTTTCCAAAGTCACACTTGTCTGTGAGTTCAGGCAAACGTAGTCAGGACACCAACAGAATGTGTACTTATTCTCTGAGCAAAATAGGGGACTTTTTTACTATTTTGTGGGGTTTTGGTGATTTGGGGTTTTTTTTTGTCTGAAGTGAGGGGGAAAAGGTCTTTTACTTGTCTATGGTTAGTATGAAATCTCTTCATAAATTTATGAGCTTTGTAAGTTATATTTTGGTTTGTTGGGTTTATTGAAAATTCTGTGTAGCCGACTTTCTAATCTGAGCTTAAAATTTTAAGTGTAGCTTTGCACTCTTGCAGGTGAAATGACCAGATTTTGGAAGGTAAGTTTAAACTCACACTAGTCCTGGTAGGGGTTTGTTTTTCTCTAAAACCAGATTTCTCATCTGTTCAATGGCTGAGCTCTTGCACATCAGAAAGGGAGAGAGAGAGAGACTACTCTGCTAAATCAAGTTCTAGGGTTAAAGAGGTGAGATTTGTGTGTTAGGACTCAGGGTGGGGTCAGCATGTCAGCCTGGAGGCACTGGACTGGTCTGCAGGTGCTGATCGCTGTCCTTCCACAGGCCAGGTGTTACAAACTCACCCCAGTGTAGCAAGTTAGGATACAGAACTGAAGGTGGTTCTTCAGTGCTTAAATTTCAAATACTTCTGTGTCTTTGAAAGCAATTTATATATTGTATGAGTGTGATACAGGTGGAAATGTGCACGTGAGCTGCACTTGACCTCTTAGCTGATTACTTTTTCAATTGTAAACTGATAGTTTCATTCAGAAGCTTTTTAGAATTGATGTTATTAATAGTGAATAATAATACTGAACAGACAGAATAATGCCATTTTATTTACGACTCTGTAAGTAATTAACAGCTTGAGTAATAATTATCGTGGTTATGTGTATTGTGTGCCAAATATTACAGTTGGTTTATTCTTACTGGTGCATTTGGTATATTTGAAAATCTTGCCTATGCAGAGCTTTTAGAGGCAGGTACTTGGGCCCTCTACTGATGATTCTGTGAATAGGAAAAGCTGCCCTGCAGTGTTCAAATCCTGGCATAATGAGTCTTCTGGAAAAGGGAAGATAAATGTAAGCAGAGACTAGAACTAAAGTCTGTTCTGTTTAAACAGAGCCACCACCCCTCATTATTTCAGAAATATCTAAAAAGACCCAAACCCTAAGCCCACAATCATAGTTGCATTAAAACCAAGATATCCTGTTTTGAAATGATGTAAAATAAAATCCATTAAAAGATCAAGTTGGCAAAATGGCCCTATTTTTTGCCTTATTTAAAATCTAGTGCATTCTGTATTCAGGCTGGAGCCATAACAAAGTTTAATCTAAGGGCAAATTCCTGATAGTAACACTTGTCAAGTCTTCTCTGAAGCTTTGAGAGTCAATTGAGGAGTTCTTTTACAGTCAGGCAATCAAGCAATCTGACTACAAGTGTTGTTTGATATGCTTAATTCTGAGAAGCTGCTTGAAAGTGTCGAGTCTCTGAGCACTGCTTGGCATCGCTTTCTCCCTCATTTGTGAGTATATCAGAGAACATTTTGTGATATTTTTCCAAGTGTTTGATTATAGCATGAGTTATTGAGTCTAGAGCTGTTTATTAGGAATTGATCAGTATCATCATATCTTCTTGCACACCACTGATTTCTGTGTAGTGATATTTTAGTCAGATAGCAGGGTTACTGCACCACCCTTGCAGCTTTCTAAACCCTGGTTAATAAATCATGTCAGCTTTTCATTACCTAATGTGTATTTACAGTGCTTTGAAAATCTGAAGTGTCAGGCAGCCATCCCATCTGAACTTCCTGAGGTGAGCCAGTACAGGAACATTGCAGAACACTGTGATGAGAAATGATGTGATACTGCATCAAAATGATACTGAGGGGGAGGAATTAGGAGATGAACAGTATCAGGATGGGCTTTATGCTTCTGAAATCCATGCTACTGTTACTCCTATACCAATACTCCTAAAAGAAAAAAAATATTTTTCAGCAACCCTCTTGTAAATATGTATCTGCATTAGCACAACACTACTGCAACATTTACTGCTTCATCAACTTCTCTCCAGAGTTCTGGTCCTCAGAACTCAGCCTCCTCACAGCTTCCTGCATCCTGCCTAAACCTTATTTTTCCTCTGAAAAAGGGTGACCTCATCCAAACTAGGTTTGGGAGCGGTCCCTGGTGCATGCTGTCCCCCAAACTCTGGCAAGGTAATTCTTGGCCTGATGCACAAACAGTTTGATGAGAGTTGGACAAATAGCCAGGCAAGAGAGCCTTGGCCAGAGGCTTGACACTTTGCCAGGCTGCGTACCTTTGCTACTATAAAGCGTAGCTGTGGAGTCACTGAGCTGCTTCTTTGGTGTTTTCCAGATTCCTGTTGTTCTTTTCCATGATGTCATGGACTGGTTGTTGCAACCCAGATTTGGCATCCCTCATCAGATCCGTCTCAGAGTAAAGCAGGGATAAAGGTGCACGACCAGGAAATTCAGTAGCAGAGGAATTCTTTAAAAAAAGTCATTAACTTCTAAATTGCAGAGTCCTGCTGTGCCTGGGTAGTCACTGATAAATGAATGCAGCATGTATGTCAAAATAAGAGCACATGAGAACTAGTGAGACAGGGAGAAAGCAGAAATGTGTGTGATAATTAGGGCTGCATGACTCAGTGCATCGAAGGCACTTGGACACCAGTACACTCCAGAGCTGGGGACATCCCAGGGCAAAGACTTTTCTTACATTTTTCTTGGTAAAGAAACCAGTGGAAGTGAACTTTGCAAAGTCTTTCTGCATTATTGCTGAATGTATCCATAACACCAGAACTTAGAATTTTGAGTTCACTGCTCTTTAGCTCTTTTCCTTTTTCACTTCTTCTTCTTCTTTTCTTTTCTTTTCTTGTTTTTCCCTTAATTTTATTTCCGTAGATCTAACTGGCTAAAACCGTGCTGTGGGAGACGAGCAGCTGTGTGGCAGGTATTTTTGCTCAGTGCAAGTCTCAACAGTTTCCTGGTAGCCTGTGTAGTATTGGTGGTGATTCTTCTGACTCTGGAACTCCTAATAGATATAAAGCTTCTCCAGTGTGAGTAGGAGGATTTTTTTTTTTTTTTCATTTTGATTTTTAAAAATTTTTAATTTTTTTTTTGCTGAAATAAAGGCTTAACTTGCTGGGAGGTTTTTGAAGGGGGAGGATGTTGGGCATGTTTTTTTCCTACCATTTAAATGATTACTAGGCTAGGTAAGAAATGTGTTCTTGTGGAACCCTGGTATAGTGAAGTCAGTCTCTTCCTTATTATTCTGACCAAAGCTAGTCAAAAACAAATTCAGCATAGGACAAATTTTCAAAGGATATAGAGTGTACATGCAGAGAGTCACATGTGTTGCCATTAGTACTTGGAAAGCTCTGTCCTTTGCAGGCATATTACATATGCACAGAAGAAAAATCTGTGCATCACTAATGTGATACCTATCACATATGGATAGACAAAAGTAATGAACATACAAAAATAAATAGGGAACTTGGAGTTATCCTCTTATTAATTTACTTCTGCTCAAGTGGTTAGGAATTGAAATTACAGCCTTCTAGCTTGTAATGCACTGAAATGATACAGATTTTCATTCTACTTTGCTAACACACTGTGAATCAAATAATGGCTTAAATGGAGTTTTGCTTTATCTGAATTCACTCTACACAGGTTCCACAATGGAAATTTTAATGCTGCTGTTTTGCTTCTTAATTCATCTTTTTCCCCCTAATCTTCTTTTCCTCCATTCCACCCCTTTTTTCTTTTTTTTTTTTCTTTTATGATACACACTTGACATGACCACAAACACCACCTACACTTTCCCCTAAGCTAAATGTTGAGGAGCAGCCTCTAGTATCTCCATGCAGTGTCAGATGTGTATGTGTTGAAATGGCAGCTGGTGTTCAGACAATCCCATGAATGCAAGAATACTTACTACGAGAGAGTCACGGTCTGGTGTCTTCTGTGGCAGCTTTAAACCGAGCAAACCAAACCTTTATTCTGTTCAAGTCCTTTTACTGTTGTAATTTGTCAATTACAAATTGTGGAGTAAAGATTCAGGTATTGCAATTGTATTAAGATGACTTTAACAGGCTTCATTGATAATTGCAGCCATTTCATGAACTCTGTAAGAGGAGTAAATGACTGTGTGCCATTCCATACTGTTGCTCACCATTTCCACCCATCTGTCCGTACTGCACACACTGTCCAGGGCATGGCCACTCCATTACAGCTGTTATTTTCTCTGGTCTCTGGTCACTTGCCATTTTTGGATGAGGAAGCCCAGGATTTGGACAAGTCTGCCACTTTCCAAAAAGCCAGGAATGCTAATTTTGAGTGTAAGGCCTTAAGAATTGAATGAGGAAGAAGCTTTCAACAGTGTTTATTGAGGTGTCATCTTTATGTAGAGAATTATCACTTCCTGTAGAGACAGAGGATTTTAAAGACTATTGATTTCTCTGAGTTCTAACAGTTTTGGTTACTCTCCTCTAGAAGCACCCATTTTCTCACCATGTATTTTCTGAAGAGCCTTCTAAAGGAAGCTTTTCTTCAGGAATCATTGCTCCTCTATGTGTCTGGTGCATGCCACACTGTCGAAAGCTCTGCCACTTACACCTTGTGCATGATCTGCAAGTGTGTGGTTGAGCCAGGTGATTTCACTGTTCAGAGTGGCCTCTGCCTGGATGGATTTTCTCACTTGTGTTACTACTTTATATTTTAACTAATGAGTCATGCCATGAGGCTTTTTGCCTTTGCCAAGTTTGAATACCTTCTATCTTGTTTTAAATCAGATAAAGGCTGTCTCGCTGAGGCTGGTCTAAGTATTCCAGTTGTGCCTTGTAAGAGATGTGTCACTCACATTAAGGTTTTGAAAAGCCAATAGCCCATAACTAGGTTTCTCAAAAATGTAATTACAGTTTTAAGGGTTTCCTTATTCTTTATAAAACCAAGCAGTGCATTAGGATACCTTATAGCACATCACTGCCAGTTCTGTCCATAATAACAACTGCTAATCCATGCTATAGGCCATAATTATTAGGAAGCTTCCCTTTAGTAAAAGAAAACCAAAGCAACCAACCAACTAACTAAACCCACCCCAAACAAACAAAAAAACCCACGACAAAAGAAAACCTGGTGTTTTCTTTGGCCGTGACATTTTTAGAGCATTGTTTTTCTCTCCAACTTTCAGTGTAGTCTTTGGTTGCATGATGCACTTCTTCCACGCATGAAGTGGTTGGTTTCAGAGGTGGACACCACATTTGCAAACTGTGGGACACACAGATGAAAAGGTCAGAGAGCTTTTAGGGTGTTTTAGCACAAAGCATATTCATACCAGAATTAGAAACCCCAGAAAGATCTTTTGGTTTAGGTCTCTGTTCTGTAATCAGGTTTTAAAAGCTCCTTGCATGCAATAACAAAATAACATCTCAATACCTTGTGAGGTTCTGCAAAAGCAGAAACAGATAAGAATTAACTCACTTGTGCCTCATTTAAAAAAAAAAAAAAGAGGGTCGTGGCAGGTTCCAGTGGCTCAGAAATACGGACCATGCTATCCCTTCCTGATCTCAGCAGTTTTGGGGGAAAGGAGCTCAGGAAACCCTGGTAGTACTGCCCTCCTCCTGCAGGCAGCCGCAGGTGCCTGTGTAGAAGGCAGCAGGCCTTCCTGAGCAGCGTGGAGCTGAGAGCTCCGCTGCTGGGCTGCCAGGGCCGTGCCCCGGCTGAGGCCGTGCCCCGGCTGAGGCCGTGCCCCGGCTGAGGCCGTGCCCCGGCTGAGGCCGTGCCCCGGCTGAGGCCGTGCCGAGCTGCCAAATCAAACCCCCGGGTGCTGCAGCGGTGCCTCGGGAACACGGGCTTCAGGGCTGGCCCGAGCCAACCGCGTCCCGTAACCCTCGCAGTGAGTACCTGCCGGGAAAGCAGAGGGAGCAACATCCACTGAGAGCAAGGGCTGCTCTCCGAGCTCCTGTCGTGGGCACGCAGCGTTTGTCAGGAGGGCTCTTCGTCCCCAGTTCGCGGTTGCTGTGTCTTTCTCTGTCGCTAGGGGGCAGCTGGAGCCGTGTCTGTCACTCGACCCCTGTTGGAAAAACCGCATCCAAAGGGTTTCCCGTTCTTCAGGCTGCCCAGTAGATAGTGCCGTAGGAAACGGTATTATATTTTATTTTGCCGATTTGTTTTACCTTTGCAGCATAGCAAATGCTCTCTCATCAAGCCCCAAAAGAGCTTCAGCAGTGAGAGTTCCAGTGGCAGCACATACTTAGTTTTATTTTTATCCTGATTTCTTCCTACATCCTTCTCCTCTCCTTACCATATTAACTGATTCTGATTTAAAAATAAAGTTCGTCATTTAGTGCATGCCCTGTATGTTCTTGGGACATAGTTAATTCTGCCACAGCCCTGCCCCTCTATGCACACAGCCACTGCTTGCTTACACAGTCATTCTCTGACACTGCAGGGCTGCACTGACTGCTCTGGCCTGTCTGCTGTGGAGATGGTAGGCTCACAAATAGCCTGAAGTAAGGAGAGAATGTATTCTCTTCATTCCCTTAGTCCAGACTTGGGAGCATGTGGGAGTAGGAATCGCTAGCAGTTCAGTTAGTGGACCCTGTCAACTTTCTGCATTTTTCTGTCAGCGTGACATGTATTTTGAAGCCTATTTTAAGCACCTGTTCCAGGCAAATACTGATCATCTGAGCTGAATTCTCAAAGACTGAACACAAGGAATAACATGGGGATAGTAGAGCATTCTGTTTCCTTACTGAGTCCTCACTCTGGATTTTTAGGTACGAAGGAATTAGTCACACATCTCGTACTAAAGCAGCGTGATGGGTGAGAACATGAAGCAGGGGCAGAGCATCAAAGACCTGAGCTGAGTGTGCCATTGCTTACCAGCAGCAGTATCTGTTAAAGCTCCAGTGAAGAGCTGCTAACGTGGCGAATTAGGGCGAGCAGCTGGCAGGGCTGGAGTTCCATGTCCCATTGCATCCCATCCTCTTTCTGGTACTTCCATTGCAAAATCTAAGAAAGCAAGCTTTACCATATGTAAGTTGTGGCAGTACTAATTATGCTAAACCTAAGTTGCACTCTGCTACTATAATGACCCTTCCTTGTATTATGTTAATTGCAGTTTCAAGTGCTTCCCAGTTTGCAGGAGTAATTCATTGGATCAGCCTAGTCATCCTCTCTGTTTTCTTTTCAGAGGTATGTATAACCAAAGTCTTTCACCACATACAGAACTGCAAAGTATTTTTATGTTGTCACTGGAATTAGCAAGACTTTTACAGTAGTTTGATTGTAAATAATGTAGCACAGGGTATTTTCAGGAAAAAAAAAAGCAAAAATGTACTGTTGCTCCTTCTACTTAGCAAACTAAAAAGTGTTATGTAGATTAGCATTGTTTGTCAGTTGTTTAGAATTAGTAAAGAAACATGGAAGGGAAGATACTGCCTTACAAATTACAATTGGAAAGCTGCAGAAGGAAATAATTTCTGAATCTACAGGCACTGGACAGGATAATTTGAACCATTTGTTATCAGTGTCACTGGGTATAAGGTATAGGATTAAGATGAAGGTATGTTCTTCAAGAATAAAGATCCGTGGGAGTTTAGTTCCAAAAGATCTGTTTTGAGAATGGAGTTACCTCCTCCTACAATTTATTAAGGTAGTTTGTATATTCCAGGTTGCCCTAGTCAGAGAATGAAACAAATGGTGAATTTCTTTGCCAAAATGTGTATGAATGTATGCACTGGAAAAGGCTCTAGTCGTGATGTAGCAAATGGCCAAACTGGAAATAATTTGCCTTTCTGAGCTTTCAGCTTTGTTCCAGAAAGAAGTCATTGGTATTGAGACATTTAGACTGCTCCTGAAATATTCCAAAATGCTTTTATTGCTATTTTCCAGGTTGTTGTAATATGTTACTTGTCACAAAAACAAGTTTTATGTTTGTTAATTGGAAGACAGCTTGGACTTAAATACTTTAAAATATTTCTTCTGGTTCCATAGGAGAGAATATAATCCAGAGAGTTTTGTTAATGACTTCACTTTATAGGATATTTAGATGGTTATAAGGTGAAGGTTACAAAAAAACAATGATCAAAAAACAAAGAGCTGTGATATCTGCAAATGATTTATTGGATCACTCGTATTGAGTTTGTACTCATCATATATCATTGGTAATTTCCATGGGGCTCCTGATGAAATAGATTTACATCTATCACTTTGTATTTCTGCACAGGGTTTTTTAGCTGGTGTTGTCAGTGGGTGCTTTGTGGAAGGATTGTTTGATGGCAGGCAGGGACCTCACGCTGCTCTGCATTGCAGCCTTCTGCTGCACTTACACAAATAGGCCCCATTCCTGTCCCCATCCTTGGCAGTGCTGGTGTGCTGTAGGTTACATGGAACATGACTGAAAATAATCTCTAAACAATTTTAAAACTTTGCAGTCTTTCCTTTGTGAATTGCACATCCTAATTCCCAAAGACTCAGGTTTGCTAGATGGTGTTTATTCCCTTTAAAGAAATACTTTCCTCTCCAGAATCTTTCCTCAGTGGGGAGCTCCCTGTAATCCTGAGCTTCCCCACAGGATCAGCTTGTAACTGCTGCTAGCAGCATGGCTGCACAACCACGCTCACCTGATCCCCTTTGCTTTCTGGAGCTGGTTTCATCAAAAGCCTCTCCTGTTCTGCTCAGCTCCCTTCTGCTGGACTGCAGTGTCCAGTGGTGTTTCCATCCCCTTGTGCCACCAGCACGGTGCTCACCCCAGCCGCAGTGCCTCGCTCCCCTGGCCCTCCCTGAGTGCACAGCTGCTCTTGGGCTGCTTGTGCACTGCAGACAATCCTCGAGGTCAGGACTCACCTGGCTCAAGGAAGCAATCAGTTGTTTCAGTTCTCTTGGGACAGAGTACCCTCCAAAGTGGATGAACTGGTTCAGAAGTACTTTGCAGGAAAAGAGTAACAGAAATGTTTCACAGAGCCAAAACTGATTCCCTGACTTGCCATCCTCATTTTAGATCTGTGTTGGCTTTTCTCCTCTCTTTATTAGGTATTTGGAACTACTTTGTCTACTTGCTGTTGTCACTTATTATAAACTTATCCCTCACTTCATTATCTACTTCTGTCTTCCGAAGTAGCTTCCTTCACCTGTTTGATTATGGTTTGAATTTAGATCAAAGAAGAATGAGGCCACAAGAGGCCACCCACCATGTGAGGTGCACAGCCTAGGGCAGATTTTTAGATATGGGTTCATTTGGCAGCTCAGAGACAGTGGTGGTTCCACAGAGCAGCTGGATGTGCTTCAGAGACCACCAGTCTGGGAAAGAGCTCAGGTGTGCCTTTCCTGCTGGGTGTGCTGAGGTTGGCCTTAGGCCAGGTGGAGTTCATGTTGAATTGTGTCTTAGGAGAGGAAAAACAGAGGGTAGAATTTTCTGTCATCCAAGTATTTTTTTTTTGCATGAGGTTACAAAATACTGCAAAAATTGCAAATGGCTTTATTTTTCATCCATCTTAATTTTATTTACTCCTTTGGTCCCTTCAGGGGACTTTTTCCCTCTTATTCCCATACCATAAGTCAGCTGTCTTTGGGATCTTTTGTTGAGAAGATCATGTGTTACAGTGAGATTCTGTAATCTCTGACTGTTCATCCAGGATGGTATTCCAGAGATGAGCAGTTTAATTAATTAGTTTATCTGGATATAACAGGCAACTGCTGAGGATTGATGAGTCCTTCAGTCATTGTTTTTCAACTCAGAGCAAGGATTCAAGGTTTCTGGTGTTCAAAAAGGTTGTTGCCATAGCAAGTACCTTGTTATAAGTTTGGATGTTTACTGTTTATTCTGTAATTTGGTCCCCATTAGTTATAAATATGGGTACACAATTCTTCAGAAGGGCCTCAGCTTAAAGAATAAACAAAGTTGTTAAAGATTTGTTAAGACCCAGAAAACTTCCAGAACAAAATTTGAATGTTTTGGAAGAATATAATTGATCAAAAGTGGTGCTGTCAAAGCATTGCAATTAATAGCAGTCATACCGTGGTGGAGTTAAACAGGCACTGGCTTTCTGCTTGGTTAAAATGAGGGGGCTAAACATGCCAGCAGCTGGCAAATGCCACCACAACAGCTGCCAACAAAGCTGAGTGGCTGCTCTCACAGCATCTTCCTGCTTTCCTTAGGCTTGTGTTAGAGCCACAAGCCTTAAAGGCGCTTTGTTCATTTTATACTGTCACTGTCTGTGACTTCCCAGCATTAAAATACCCATATTCAAGTGAAGTGCACATCAGCTTTGTTTGCTTTTTTCCAAGTATTTGAACAGGATTTACTAGTGGTGATGACTGTGTATATTTGTCTCTGTTTACATACATCACTATGATTTGTCTGTGCACCAAACGTTACCCGGACGTTAAGACAGAAGAGAAGAGAGAGGCACTGGGGGGAAATCCCAGTATCAACAGCAAGGCAAGGCCGGGGTTGCACCCTCTCAAGAGGGCAAATTCAGCCTTAGTATTAGCTGGCTGAGAAAAGGAAGATGGGGAATGTCACAGAGTTTTGGTAAGTGGATTGAAGTCTGCTCGTAACAGTTCTATCACATTGCCACAAGTCCGTGGTTCTGTGGCTGTTGTTCCGTTCTGCTTTCCCACTACGACTGAGACTGTGTGCAAGAATGGAGTTCCTTGACATTAATTGTTTGCATTGCTCTGTGTGTGCTTCAGTCAGCCCAGCACTCAGGCATTCTGCTGGAGGGAAGCACCAAGTCTTATGTACTCAGAGTCAGGCAAGCACCAAATCACAGCTTTTTTCTACATCTGTGTCCAAGAAATGAGCTCTCAAATTGAGTAAAGTCTGTGCTCAATCTGTTTTGTTAGCTGTGGCTCACAGGAGGAAAAAACTCCAATGCTTTCCTCATCCTATATGTTTAAAGGAAGTGTTCACAGTAACCTGGCACTTTGCTGCTTGTTAAGAGCAACCCTTGAAAGGAATAAAACCTCCAAAGGGAGACTCTGCTGTTCAGGTTCTGTTAAAAAAGAAAAACATCCTAAGTGGCAAAACTAAATAAATAGTGTCACTCCCTCAACAAATTCATAATTTATGTTAGAGAAACTCAGTTATGCTACTTCTGTTATATTATTTGTGAGCTTCAAAGAGCTGAGCAGATAGATAATAGTTTATTAGTCTTCTGTAGCCTGTGGTTTCTCTTATGTGTGTTTGCTTTTATTCCATGTACACACAACTTTTGCCATGCACTTCCTTGCTGTATGTTTTGGTTTTTTAGTGGATTGAGTAGTGGGGTCTAGGAACAAAGATACAGATTTCATATATTAATACGATTTATAAAAGTAAATTTAGGCTTGTGTACAAAATAAATATTAATATACTGGGAAATTTCTTAACTAACCAATGTTCTGGCTTCACAAAGAAGCAGTTACCATGGAAAATGGTCCTGTAAAGTTCTAGGAATCTAGCTGGACATCTGCCTGAAATGCCAGTCTGCCCATTTCATTTCCAGTGGTATACCTGACTTACAGTGTGCTCTATCAGTGCCTCATCTGTGCTTTCATCTCTCCATAGTGGCAGTGCAGCACCGGCTACACCACGTGTGTCAGAGAGAAGAGTTAGTGCTTGTGTGACCATGCCCAGGGGGAGCTTGTGATGCAGGGCTACTTAAGGCCAATTCCCTGTCCACTCTGCATGTGGGGTGGAGTCTCTGGTCAGCCATTCCCATGCCTGAAAAGCCCTTTCAAATCTATACAGAATTGTCAGTTGAAAACTCGCTGGTTTCCCCGTATGCTAAGAACCAAGATTGTGAGAGTATTGGGAGAACATGAGAAGGAATAGAGCTGCAGAATTTGTGCAGAGGTGTGTTTGCATGTACGTGATGTCCTGGTAGTATAAGTGAGAGGGAACACAGTGTGTTGATGTCTGTCCATGGTGCCAGGCTTTGGCAGGGAGTGATTTCTGTGGGACCACGTGCTGATGGAGCCCCAGCAGCTCCAGAGTACAGGACACGGGGATGGCTTGTACTGGATAATGGTGACGTGATGTCTGTAGTTTCACATTTCATTTCAGAGCCTTGGTTGAAGAGAAGCTGTGTGAGGAGGGTGCCTGTGCCCTGGGAACAGAAGGATGTGCTGGTTTAAACATGCCAGCACGCTCCCCTGAGCTCTGGTGGCCTGGGGACAGCATGTGCTAGGACAGCTAATGCAGTAGCTCGGGACAGGCACACCAGGAGATGGCAAAAGAGGATTCTTCTAAGGACTGGATGAGCTTTGACCTCTGTGGAGTGACCCGGTTGGGAGAGGTTCTAAATTACACATTGGGTACAAGGTGTTCTGGGAAAGCTTTCAATAAATATTTGGTCTTACAAGGTATATCCAAAAGGCAAAAGCTTAATCTCTACAGAGTTTCTGGAAGCTCTGTAACAGATAGATTAGATCTGTGGCAGTGGGAGGAAGGAAGGGCTTTTCTAAGAACATCCTTTCCAGCCTCCTCCATCGTGTCTATCTCCTGCCCAACCACTACCCCATCTTGAAATGCAGAGTTGCTCTCCTTTGCCTCGTGCTGCTGGGCCGATTTCCCCTCCTGTGCTGCCTCCTGGTGATTTCTTCATGCCACAGAGGGATTGGATGCAGTGACTCACTGAGTAGTAAATTGTATATTAACTGTGCAAGCAGAAAAGTACTTAAAATTACCTAATGTACTGTGCAGTCAGCTGACAAATGCAGATTGTGGGAATTCACACAGCTGGCTCAGCAAAGGACTTGGCCAAGTTTCCCTACAAAATTAGAGAGAGAACCTGCAGCATCACACACTTCATTGTAAACTTTACTGCAGGCAGTTCATGTCGTGCAAACAATTGTGTGTCATCAGGAGACTTTGTCAATTTTGAAATTGGATTTCTGTCTGAAAAATGGTTTAAAATTTTATCTTCAGCTTAAAGAAGTTAACAGAACTGTTCAGTTATTTGCCTTTTATTAGTGTTGGTGTCCAGTAAAACAAGCCCAGATGATCAGCACCTTGGCTCTCAGCAGGCATGCAGCAAATGCACACACATAGTTTGGCATTACACCACAGGCATTCTGCATTTTTGAATACGGATTTGAAAAAAATATATTAAGTATCAGTGTGAGTACTTTCCTGTTAAAGGAAAGTACTGTCTGCTTGGTTTTTTGTACTTGGAAAAAAAAAAGCTGATTTATTACATAAAAGTTTGTCTAGTGCACTAATAAAAGGCAAATGACTGAATGGTTCTGTTAACTTCTTTAAGCTGAAGTAAGCCCAGATATAGAAGGTTTTCCTCATGTGTTTCCCCATGCCTGCCTGCTGTGGAACCTGGCTGGTTCACTTTCCTGCTCCTTGGTGCTGGGGCTGGGCTCTGGAAGCACCATGTTTCCCACAGCAGTCTCTCCCTCAGCAAAGCAGGCTTTGGTGCTGTTATCCAGGTTTGCAGTGCCAGGAGAACAGAGCACAGTCATCCCAGGCCAATTGGGCTCATGGGGTTTGGCAAAAGCATGCACAGGAACACTACTGGGAAGTTCAGTGTTGTTCTGCAGTCAGGTGCTGCTGGTATGTTTGGCATGAATTCAGAGTTGCTTGGGATTTAATATTTGGAATGAAGAGGAAATACATGTATTCCTCAGAGTCACTTTTTGCTGCACAGTTCTGGGCATGGTCACCCTCACATGTAGGCCTGCTGAGCACTAAGTCATTGTGCTGCTCTTTAATGGACAAAGTAGCATTTTGGTGGTCTTTGCAAGGCTACCAGCTGCAGGTAGACTCCTCTTGTCTGTCAGAATCTGACCTTGTTGCTGCTGTTGGCAGGAAACATCCCCACTGGTTAGGCTTTTATGTGAGTTCAGTTTCAATCACAAGTTGACTGATGGAGTTCTTCTTTTACTGTGTTTTCTGAAAGCTAGATTAAAAATTAGGAAAGGTGCCATTGGATTTTTTAATGGGAATTCACCATTGGTTCATTCTGTGTTCTTTTTTTTATTCTTCTTTTTTAACTTGCTGTTTTGCTTCATAGAGAAGGATCACAGAGGTATTTTTCTCCCTTATCCTGTGACCTTCTGGGATCTTCTTATAAGGCAACTGCCTTCAACTCCAGTGAAGAGCATCTGCTCCTCAGGCTGATGAAATGTCAGTACCTTTAGGCATCAGGACAGGACAGTGCCTCTTCTCTTAGAAAATAAGTAAGCACTGGCATATCAAAAATGGCCAGAAAAGAGAATTTTCCCCCATTCTGACTGAGGGGGCCCCACAGTGGATATTATATAGGCTTGGGTCAGGAGAGTGGGGGGGGTTGGTAATCTAAATCACACAAATCTGAAAACAAAATTTTAGGAAGATGGAAAGACTGATGAGCGTTTGAACTTGGAACTTACTTGTGGAGTTTTTGCTAAGTCAATATAGTGGTTGGAAAGCAATATCTTCTTTTTTTAATGTAGAAATGTAGCTATTTCTAGAACCTGATTATTATTTAGAAGAAATGAATAATGCTTAAATAAAACAAAAAATTACTCCCTAAGTAGGTAAAGGACTAAATGTTTATCTAAGACTGCAATAACATTCATAATCTTTTTTTCCCCTAATCTATTTTACTAGACTATTTTGAGGATTGTGGTCCTTGGCATATGGGATTACATTGAAAACAAAATAGAGGTAAGCTCTCTCTCTCGATACTCATTGCCAGGCAGCCCCAGTAAGACCATGAAGAACTGCTTTGGATGGCTTTGTTATTAATCTGATGCAATACAATATCTTCTAAGGCAGATAAATACACACTTTCTTCTCATTATGTGCATTATCCATAGCTGAGTGATGCAGTCCCTTTTTCCATGAGAGACTCAGAAGAGTGCAGTATTTGAAAATATTTTATGAAGGGAGGGATTATGGCCTTCTTGCTCTTTGTGTTTTTTGTTCTTAGAGCTATGCTGGTCTAACTGATGATACTGCTGTCCCGAGATGTAAAAATTGTCACTTGAGTTCTGTATCCCCATTGCCATAATTGAGTTGAAATCAGTTGAGTTAGTTAAACAATTGCGTGTAGTTTCCTCGTAGAAAATACTAGTTTGGCAAAACCCTCATTTTTATTATAAAATCATTTTGATAAACACTGTAATTAGTACCTCAAATTAAAAATTAGGTAGAATGTGCATACTCTTGTAGAGACAGAAAAGGAAATTCATTTGTTGTAAGTAATTCATAATCCCAATCTGAGCAGAAGTCAGGAAAATTAAAAGCTCGCTCTTGATACTGTCTCATAAACCACTACTGTGAAGGAAGAACCAGAAGACAAAATCTGGGTGTTTTTGGAGCTTAAGCAATCTAGAGACTTGCATATTTTTGTAATAAAGTCGTAGACATTTAAACTTGTTTTGCTAAAAAAATGAAATGAAACTTAAATTGTTGAGTCTGGGTTTCTTATTAAGGCTAAATGCAGCAGTTTCTGATAATTCATTCTGGTAATTTGTAATAGTGATATTTTTTACTGCCCATTGAGTGGCTGCAGTAAGAAGTATTTCTTTTCAATACACTGAACTGTTATGCACAGTTCTGAATGTGTAGTTGTTACAAAAATCTATTATGCAAACTGTTAATCAATGGGCTTGGGCAGCAGGGGACGGTGTCAGTAGGAGTGAGAACGTGGTACTCTGTTCTACCCTGCTGGGCCACAGTGGGACACACACAACACTTCTGCCACTTTGCTCTGAAGCACCTTTACTAGCTCATTTCTGTCCAGTGCTTTGCACAGTTGCTTTTTCTGATCCAATCCCCATGCAGCCAGTGTCACATAAATCGTTCTGAGCGGTCCCAGTTGTCAAAGTCCTTGCAAGCCTCTCTGCCCCATAGAAGTGGGGGCAGGCAGTCTCTGTCTAGGTGCACAGGCATTCCCACACGTGTTGTGTAGTCAGGACATGGCCAAGAGCCATCAAGTCTCTTTGCTCCCTCTTCTTCTACTTGTCTTCTTGATCTCTTCATTTAGACAGTAAGATCTATGGGCAGGGACTGCATCTTTTTTTAGATGACATCATGCCAAGTAACAGGTAATAAATAGCGGTGATGATAAAACTCTTTGGCTGTAATAACATTTACGCTATCACTTCTCCTTGAGGATTTTGGCCAGTATTTCCAAATACCTTTCTCTCCCCCTGCCCTTCCACCACAGTTTATCTCTCCTCACCTCATAAAAAGCACTGAGGAATTCTGTTGTGCTACCTAAAAAGGATGCAGCCTTTCTGTGGCTTGGCCACCTCTCATATCCCTTTCAAATAGGTACCATAATTACATTTCTTTTGGGCAAAGTGGGAGTCCTTCCAGATTCCAAAGAGGAACGTCAGGGGTATGGTTTTAAGGAAAGATTTGAAAAAACTGATTTCTCTCTAGGTGTTTGATGGTGCTGTCATAATCTTGTCCTTGGCACCAATGGTGGCCTCAACAGTGGCTAATGGCCCCAGCAGCCCGTGGGATGCTATCAGCCTTATTATCACACTGCGGATATGGAGAGTGAAGAGGATCATTGATGGTGAGTGGGGACTCCCTTTGTGGCATTACCTGGCAGGCTGGGAAAAAGAGATTTTAAAACTACAGAAAGATTGGTTGCTACCACTGTTCCTGTCATTGTCCTTTCTCTTACATTTTGCTGGCACTGAACAGAAGAGAGTTATGACTCCATGGAGGAGAGTAGGTCTCAAGATCATGGCTGTACCTCCTGCTTTTGTAATTCATTGGTTTGTTTTCCTGTTAGGCACCTTCCCATCCCCTATCCTGTAAAGTAAATGCCCTGACCTGCTTCATGTCTCTTGCCACCAGATGTCATTCCTGATTCTGCAAAATAATTGATTCCAGAATGCTTCACTGACATTTGTTGCACCTTTCCCGTAACCATACAGCCAGCTTTGTCTTGAGACTTTCTTTTCTAAGTTTTTGTCAGTAAATAAGTTTTATGTCAGATTCTAGGAGGATTTTCTTACCCTGGGGATTCCCAGCTGGAGATGCTCTCCACAGTGCAGTACATCCTGGAAATGAAGTGTATATTGATGGTGTTTTGCACAGACCTCTGTGGGGAGGTGAAAAAGCCCCAGCAAGTCAAGTTTGCAGAGAGCAGAGTCTCTGGCCGGGCCAGGAAGCAAGGACTTTAGTGTAGGTTCCTGTGTGCTCAGCAGCTGCAGGCAGCTCAAGGGAAAAGAAATAAATGAAGAGTCATTTTGCTCATTTGTGAAAAATCAGAGTTAAGTTGTTACTTTGTATTTAAATGCTCAGGAAACTCTGTATTCAGAATTCAGGAGAGGTTATAGCCCCCTGATTGAAACATAAAAGAAAATTTCAGGATCTTGTGTAGCTTCCGAAAACGTGAAGAATTGCAGTGTGTATTGACCAGCTTTTCTGATCAGTCTGAGTTTGCTATAGTTAAGACAGGAGCAAATTTTTCAGAGCTATTCAGAAGACCTACTGAAAACTGGGCTGTGGCTTGAAAAGCAACAGAAGATAAATGCCTTTTCTGTTTCTTCAAAATATCTTTCTTAGTCTGCTGTGTCCATTAAGGACTGATTTCTTACCACAAAGTCTAGGAATTAAATGCTTAGGGCTCTGGAATAGTTCTTTTCCTAAGGGAGCCGTGCTGTTCAGGTTTAGAGGGAATGAGACTGACTCTAAACAGAAAATCCTCCTACCCAGCAATTCAGGAAATCTGTGGTAAACACTGGGGAAGAGCTGTGCTAGCATGGAATCTGGGAAGAGCATGCATTTCAGTTCAGCCAGGCAGAGGAGGTCTGACCAAACAACATCTAGACCCTGCATTTCTTGTGTTAGAAATCCTTCCCTGAAAAAAGTACTCTAGTGCTGCTCCTATTAGAAATGCTCCAGTTCTCTAGATGCAAGGGAAAGGAGTGATGTTCTTTGGCCTGTAAAGGTTTTCTTGCTGATAAAAAACCAAATCACAGCTGGGTTGCTTTAAGTGTTATTTGTGTTTTCCAGCATATGTCCTTCCAGTGAAAGTGGAGATGGAGATGATGATTCAGCAATATGAGAAGGCAAAAGTTATTCAAGATGAGCAGCTGGAAAGACTAACCCAGATCTGCCAAGAACAAGGGGTAAAGTTCAGTTATGTCTTTATTTACACATATCTTGTCAAGGCAAATCAAACAGTTCATGTACTTTGCTGCAAGCTGAGCTTTGAGAAGTACCACTGGGACTTGTGTTGTGGGGTGACAGGTCTCAGTGCTAAGGAAGCATTAGCTGCAGCCAGGGTATTGTCAGCATGGTATTTGTCAAACAGCAGTCGGCTGCTTCTGCTGCTGGGCTTGTGTTTTCTGAGGTGAGGAAAACAAATGTAAGCCAAAGAAAGTGAAGGGTTCCAGTATGTAATTTATTGAATGAGTACAGCTAGCTTGACACAGTACTAACATACAAAAGCCCTTGTTGGAGACTGCAGCTAGTATTGCTAGGAAAAGTGTGTGCTGTTAAAAACAAATTAATTTCCCTGCTTTAAATGCAGAAGGCAGCTTCCCTGTAGGTCGGTCAGAGACTCTTGGCAAGCTCAAAATGTTGCAGTAGAAGCTTCTAGTTCCTGGAAGCAAGTCAAGATTTAAGACTCTTCCCAGGCCCCCAAATATTCAGTGATTCAGTCTAGAGGTAGGGAAAGGTGAAGTTTGAAATATCTCAAATGAATATATTTTGCATGAAAAAGGTTTAAAACCATTTTTGGGGCAATGAGCCAGGAGTTTCTGCTGTTTGTCTTTTATGCAAGTGAGTTCTTGACTAACTTGTGTTAAAGTAGAAACCAGGGATGGATGTCAAGGCTTAGGATAGGGGAGAGTGTTGAGGTGACCATCAGACCACAACAGGATGATCCCCAGGTGATTCACTTCTTGTTTCAGTGAAAGGGTAACTTATGAGATGCAGTCTGAATAATTCCTGGAGATTCGTAGCTTCAACTCCCACTCTTGATTTGTGGCAGGTACTTTTGAAATACAAAGCCATCAGTATTTAGGTCCTCAACCGGATTTCTAGATTTAGGTCCAAGTCTCCTGGATCTCAACCTAGGATTCTACAATGAACTCTTGGTGGTGGTGAGTTGCCTTGTCTGTGTGATGCATTACAGAGAACTGTAAGAGAGAGTGTGTTATTTCATAACACTGGTTTTGAGTCTCTCATATGAGCTATAACAAAGTTCTAAAGCTAAGGCTTGGCCTCTTAACAAAAATTAGTAAATGCCACCTGTATAAATGGTTTTGGTGGCAAAACTGCAGCCCTCTTCATAACACCTTTGCATGATGATATTCAGTGATTCGGGTTCTCTCAAGGCTGTGAAATTGCCAGGTAAAGGGTATACACCCTGTTTTACAGGGGAGAGGTTATTCCTTGACCAAAGCCATTATGCAAATCAGGGATTTCTTGAGTCCCAGTGCAGTATTTTTTCTGTCAGACCATACTAAAGGTCTTGACAGTCATAAATTTTAAAACATTTGTTTTTAGGAACTTTGTTATACAGCTAGATAACACTCTCACTCTCTAAACAGTTTTTGGTGGTTTTGTTTCATAGTCTGAGTAAAGGTGGGCTCATAATCCCAGGTGGAGTTCAGGAGCAGCTCTTGCTGCTCTTCATTCTGAGCAGCAGGTACTCCTGAATGTCTGACCAGAGTAGCCCTAAATCTGAGCTGTGATGGTTACAACAATCTGTACATCAAGCAAAGAAATACTGCATTGGGACAGGAATAAATCTGAGAAAACAGAGCAGCTTCTCTTGTAGCTTTCAAGTGTCAGTCTATAGAAAGATGACAGCGTGCTAATCCCTCTTACCGGCCTGACTTGCTGCCAAACAACTTTCTCAGCTGTATAATATCAGGTAAATGTACCAATTTACTGCAGTTAGCAACATAAGCCATTGACACAAGTACTGCATCCTTTAATTGTAAATTATTAGCTCCATAATTCAGTCAAGAACAAGTTGTCAGCATTATAATATTCACATTAACGTTGTGTATGGCATCTGATGAGAAAAATGGCTCCTAATGGTATTTAATGTCTAAAATTCTGCCAGGATTTTGCTTTTTCATGTGATCAACTTTCCTGAGCTTTCTAAAGGATTGCTTGTTCGTGGTGTTGCAGTGTGCCTGTCTGTTTTTGAGGCAAGTTTGCCTGCAGCAGTCTGGCTGTGCCCAGAGCAGAGCACCAGCCAGGAGGATTCCCGGCTGCCTTGACTGTGAGGTGCCAGTCCTCAGGGGGCAGAACTCACAAGTCACCGTGGTTCCCTGCAGCCCAGCAGTGGGGACAGGCACTGATTCACCATGGGGCTGCCCCTTTGTGACCACACTGGTGATTTGCATTTATTCAATAATTAGAGATGGAGCTGAGAACATTCCTGTTGGAAAGGTTTCCCAGCGCTTCCTTTTCTGAGATCCAGTGTTTGGTTTCTTACTGTTTTGCTGCTGCTCAGGCAATTGGGATTAGAATTCTCAGGGTCTAGCATATTCTGCAGATGAAATGATCTTGAAAGTTTCAAGCAAAAGTATAAATTATTTCATAAGAGGAATTGGGAGAAATAGCCTGTTTTGCTTGTGATTTAAAACAAAAATAATTGGTGGCTGGTTCTCTGAGAACTCCCATGCTGATTTGAAGCTGGTGCTTCATACTAGGCAGACAAAACCAGAATTTCTGTTTTAAAAATTAAGAGCAGGAAAGATATAACCTCCCTTCATCTCTTTAAATTCTCTTTCTCTTGTCATTTATGGGTTTTTTTGACCAGTGATGGGATATCACAACTCTAAAGTACATTTCCATTCCTGATTGACAGTGGAGATGTACTTTTGCAAACATGGAAACTCTTTCCACATGTTGATTTTTGGCTAGCTGTACATCTGAAAACCAAAATATATTTAATAAGTTATACTTGCACAGACCACCACTTTGTTCTCCATAGTACCCCACTGCAATTGTTTGAATAGTTTGTTTTTTATTTATTCTCCATTGGCCAAAAAAAGAGGTCGTTAAACAGGAATGGAACATGAGGGATTTCTAAAAATGGCTAAAGGTAAAAGGAAAATAAGTCTCACTGCAGTCACTGTCAGAAATATCCAGAATATATTGCTGATGGTTTTGTTTTATCAGAATAACTTAAATTACAAACCAAAGTTCTAAAGTTTCATTAACTACAAATTCCAGTCAGGGAAGATTGCTTTTTTCCTCTGGAATCACCTGTAAAGGAATTTCCATTTGTGATAATAGATACACTTACCTGGTCTTTCTGCTTAGCTTTCATAGGAGTAATTCAGCTGGACACAGCACAGCCAAGAATACGTGTTCAGCCTTATCACACCAGAGCTCCTTTTCTGTTGGCCCTACAGAACTGGGGTTTTCATCATTCTTAACACTGCGACAACTATGGAAGCTGTAATTTCTTTTTTATCTTGGAATACAATTTGTACAACAGCTGCTAGTTTAATGACAGGGCTATTTAGCTGGTAAAATTACCTATCGGAGAAATAACGTATGCTGTCCTCCTGCAATAATTTTAATTTATTTCTAACTACCAGTCATTTTCTTGGTGGATGGAAGGCAGCCAAGGTCATCCTGTGTTTTATTCTATCCGTAAATCATTAGTTTGTAACTGTCTCCTGATTTTTATTGTTACCAACAATGGCTAAACTAATGGAAATAAACATTGGATTGTATCCCAGTGGCAAATGAGTTTTAGGGCATTCTGTACAGACAGCATTAATAGAATTGAGCAAAGTTATTGCTCCTGCATTAGACACAAGTAAGCTTCTGGCTAAAATGTTCATTGATCCCTCTGAAACCATGTCAGTCCTACTCTGTTGTTAGACCATTAAAGGGGAGTACTCTATGACTCACTGCTAAGTCTCTTTTTGAGGCTTACATGTGTATTATAAAATATCAGATAGGATGGGTGGCCCACTTAATAAAACCAGGCATGTAAAAGGAGATGCTATCTAGAGCTCTGGGTAGGTCTGTCAATTTACCTGCTTAGAAATAATCACCTAATGCATTATTTGAGTGAGGAAGTGCACAGGAGTGCCCTATAATTCTTTCTGGTTTGTTTCCTGACAAAGTATTGCCAGGTTTGTGCTGCAGAGGGACATGTAAGAGATTTTGAAAATTTCCCATTGATGAACTTTGTCTTCATGCCAGACAATCTAGTTACTCATTCTTCTATAAAACATTCTGTATCTCCCTTTTTCTTGGTAGCATTTTCACATCAGCCGCAGATATTTCACCTTTATTGCTGTCTTCAGCTCCATCGGGGTAGGGTGTACCCAGACAGTTCTCAGAGGTGCACAGTGATAGTACACAAGCATGGAATGTGCAAAATTCCCATGAACTACAGGAACAAACATTTCCATTTTGAGAATGGGCACGCTTTCTTGCCAGGGAGGTGGTGCTGTGTACACTCAGCCCGGAGATGGTAAAGGTTTGAGAGCACAGGCTTTCAGCAACCTGAGCTAAACGGACCTGCCTTAGGCAAGGTGTTGGACTAGCTGGCCCTCCCAGTTCCATTGCACCTTAGACTATACTGTGATTCTATGAAGCTTTCAAAAATACTTTTTCCATTACAAAGTATATTGGGAACTTCTTGGTAAATACCCACCAGAAGCTACCAAAGTATATGTAATTAAGGAATGTGAATGTCTTAGGTGTCCTGAAAAATCAAGTCAATAGCAGCTTTGAGTGTAATTATCATGAGTCTGGAGGTGGTTTACCTTTGTCTCCATGGTCACAAGTCATGTTCTACACAAGAGCATTTTTTTGCTCACTGCCTCTGTGAGATTTGCAAGATTCTTCCACAGAGCTGATATCTATGAGTAAATCTTAATTTAAACAAACCAAAGCACGTGCTTAAGTTCATATGCCTTTTTTTTTTTTTGTCCTCTGATGATATGTGTGATGATATGCTCCTGCCTTCCAGGCTGAGGGAAGGATGATGTACCTGGAAATACAAACCGTGGTTTTCTCAGTCTGGCTCTCCTGGTCCAGATGTACACTCAGATCACTACATCAGCTCCTGCTGCAAACAGAAATTTCACATGTTACCTTGGCCCAGAATTTTAACTTTAAAAGACTGTTATATTTTATACCTCCTCATGATTTATTTTAGCTTCTCTGGACTGAATGCAGTCAGAGCAATCTCATTAGCTCTTTTACACATTAGAATGCCTGAGGTCAGTGTGCAATATAATCTTCAATAGATAGAAGCACCTACAACCTAATTTGCTCATGCAGCCTCTCGTTGCATTTTGCCTGTAAGAAACACGCCCTTAGACTTAACCTTGTTTTTTAGGGGTTGCTTTGAGTGGCTAACAGTGTATTCCTTCATCTGCAAGATCTTGGGATAATTGTTAGGGAATGATTAATATCAAACCAATCTCCTCTGTAGATCTGTGCCTTTTATGAACAAGAATTCTGTTTCTTGTCTGTGACAGGCTGCCATTGGTACCCAGGTTCAGTGGCTGTGACAGGGTGACACTGGTACCCGAATTTGGTATCTGCGACAGGGTGACCCCGGTGCCTGGGTTCGAGGTCTGTGACAGGGTGGCCGTAGTGCCCCGGTCTGGTGCCTGTGACAGGGTGACCCTGTGCCCCGGGCCGGTGCCGGTGCCCGGATGACACTGGTGCCCCGGGCCGGTGCCGGTGCCCCGGGCCGGTACTGGTGCCCCGGGCCGGTACTGGTGCCCCGGGCCGGTGCCGGTGCCCGGATGACACTGGTGCCCCGGGCCGGTACTGGTGCCCCGGGCCGGTGCTGGTGCCCCGGGCCGGTGCCGGTGCCCGGATGACACTGGTGCCCCGGGCCGGTACTGGTGCCCCGGGCCGGTGCCGGTGCCCGGTCCGTGCGTGCCGCGGGTCGGTGGCGCGGCTGCAGTTCCCGCTGCGCTCGGCAGGTGGCAGCAGAGGCGCGCTGCGGGCCCGTGTCCCCCGGCGGGGAGGGGAGCGGGGCGCAGTCAAACAGCAGAACTCCCGCACTGGCCGGGCAGAGCCGCCCGCTGAGCAGCATTTAAGGACGGACTATAAGCCGTGGTGTTTGGAAATGCTCACTTTATCCACTGGAACTGTGAGTGGGCAGAAGTCTGGTCTCTCCCCCGTTTCTGCTGTGGGCTCCTTCTCTTTCACGAGGCATTCAGGCTTTTGATTGTTACAATCTTTGTAAATGCTTCAGATCCTTAAATTGGATCGGATGCAGACATAATTATTGAGCTGACCCTTTTAGAGAGAAACTCTTCTTAGCAGCCCCACAACTGCTGTGTGGCACGGGGGATTTTGTCCTGCTTATATAAGGGTTTAAAGGGTCTCTGCAGCTTCTCCAAAAAGACAGTTTTCCTTCTTGCATTGTGGAAGATGTGTGGCCATCAAAACCAAGAGAAATCTGCTGTATCCCTCAGTCAGATTGTACCTGGTAGCTTCTTTTTGTCAGGTGTCTGCTTTATAATACCTGTCAGGAGCAAATCCTCTCATGGCTGCAGAAATTCTTTAACATGTTAGAGTGGTAACCTTCTCCAGGTTTTTCTGCACACTGCTGAGTACAGAAGACTTCAACTCCGAGGACTGTAGTATCCTCACCTTGTCTAGATAGCGAGAGAGGACCATTCTGGGTGCTGTTCAGAGAACCTCCCCTCCACTGGAACCCTCATTACCAAGTCTAGTTAGGGATATTTGTCATGAACCTAAATCCCTAAATGCCTGTTAAAAGTGGACTCTTTCTATAGAGGTTACATGAGGTTGGGCAGTCAGACTTGTTAAAATTGTCCAAAATCCTACCTTCAGGACACAGCTGTACAAAATAGAAGACCAGCATGAGGCAGTCACTGTCTTTAGTTATGTGAGCAATGGTCCAGCTCACACAGGCTCTGGGAGAGCACCAGCAGCTTAGACTCATGTCCTGGCTCAACCACACTGTGTTTGTTTTACCAGACTGTAGTGTTTAGTGATAAAATGAGTAATAGGCTCCCAACTGTAGCATATAAACTTCTGGCCATGCTCGCATGACATCAGTATGTGGTGTTGTTTTTCCCTCTAGTTTGAAATCAGGCAGCTGAGGGCCCACCTTGCTCAGCAGGATCTGGACCTGGCTGCAGAGAGAGAGGCTGCCCTGCAGGTCCCACACGTGCTGAACAAGCAGAGCAGCAAGAGGTACAAGGTGGTGGCCACTGAAGACTCGGATGACGAAGCCACCGAGAACATCACTGAGCTGCGACTTCCACGAGGTGAGTGCTGCCTGTGCCTGGCTGATCCCTCCACAGTGGGAACTGCTGAACCCACTAAACACCTTCACTCCAGCAGGGATTGATTGCTTCCCTGGAGGCTGCAACTTCCCCTTGCTGCAAAGAGGCTGCATCTGCTCTGAAGTGGCAGGAGCTGTTGTATTTGGGAGCAGGTTCTAAACAGAGCCAAAGAAATGACAGGCGCAGAAAATGTGATGTATCTTCCCAGTGTCCTCATGGTTAGATCCATCAAACACTAAAGAAGCAGCAGCCAAATGAAAGTTGGCCAAAGGATAATCACTCAGAGGTAAAAGCAGGGAAATTGGGAAGAACATTGAAAAACAGTTTTGGTCTTTAGCCACTTGCATTTCTGTGGTTTGGAGAGGACTCCTGCATCAGCCGTGGGCTTGCCTTGCCTGGAGACTGTGCTCTCACCAGTTCCTTAAAGTGTTGGGCAGGGCAGCACTGGTGCCAGGAAAGGAGGGGAGTGCGTGTGGGCATCCTGCTCGAACGTCTGAGTGCCACGTGGCTGTGGTGAGGAGCACTCTGCTGCCTCTGGGTGTCTGCTGGGCAGGTCTGTGGTTCAGGGGAATAACAACAGTTACGTTTATTTGGATCAGCTTTTATTACGTAAGTGCTAGACCTGATTTTTTTTCTGGAAAAGACATAGCTCCTGTTCCTGTTATCCACCAGCCCTTCCAGTGGGGTGCAGAATGTCTCCTGGTTTAATGTAATATTCCAGAGGAGACAACACTTTCTGCCTTAGTGGTGTGTTAGTCTTCCTCGGGCATCTTTGCTTAATTATTGTGAATCTGTTGGAATTAGAAGTTTGCATGGTATCTTTATGTTGGTCAAACTCCTTAGAATTCAAGGCACAGGTACTTTAAAAGCTCTTAGACATTTTCAAATTGTAATCTTTTCTTTACGGAGTAGTGAAAGCATGTAGAAATTGTTTTGGTTTTTCCTCTTTATAATATCTAAGCACTAACTATGGTAAAGCCATTAATTATTCCTGATATGAAATTCTATTTAAAAGCAGACAGTTGAGCAGACTGACCCCTAAAATGCATTTCCCTCTTTTTCATAGTATTTCAGAGGTTTCCCCAGTGGATACATTATAATTTATGCATGCATTCCTCACGGGTTACATTTGGAACTGAAGAGTGTGTGCACATTGTAAGGAGGCTTGCTGAAATTTTAGTGCTGTGGAGGTTGATCTTAAAAATTCTTCTGCCCAAGATATTCATTCCAACATCCAGGTTAACAGAATTACTCATTATTCATGTCTTCCTGTAAAATGCTGCCCTCACTTGCAACAAAGTAGACACCCAATCCTGAGGATTGATTTCAGCATTTAGTTAGGTTACATGATTAGAGGGATTTGTGCTTTCACTGAAAAGAAGACATTCAGCAAATAAGAAAACACAGATTGCTTCACATATTGAGTAAGGTGCAGTTATGTTATATTTCAAGATTCATACTGAGTATGCAGAATGAATTTCCAGTTTCTGGAGATCATCTAAAAGTACCAGAGGAAATGTTTCTTGTGCATTATATTATGTGTTGCATACAAAGTCTCTGTAGATGTATTGAGTGCTTATTGTCAGGATCTAAATGAGGGTGACTATATTTGAACAACAAGTTTCTGTGGAATGAGGCAGGAGCTGGACAGAAGGAATTCCCTGTGTTCTTACAGCGAGGGCCAGCAGTCTGTGAAGTCTGTCATCACACAGGGCTACCAGCACAGGGCCCAGCTCAGGGCTCCATGAGACACCACACACCAGCAGCAGTGTTCAGTGTTCACAGCCCAGGTCACAGGCAGTCAGGAGAGAGGATTTCACAGGTCATTTCCAGGACTGGTTTGCAGTGCTGGCTTAGGGATTGCTTCAGTGTAACTTGGAAATCTCAACTCATAGCTGGAGAAGGCAGTGACCTCTGGGCAGTAAGGATCCTGGGCCAGCCCTGCCTCGTCCCTCTCCCTCCCCACCTCAACTGGGGCTTTCTTCTCCAGCGCTCCAGCACCAACTTTTACTCCCAGTAATATGCTGGCAGTTGCTGCAGCAGCTTTCACCATGCTCACTTTGCCATGCTGGCAGTATCCTCTTGTTCTGCACCACTCTGAGCCATGCAGGGGTCAGCCAGAGCTGCCTGTGCTGTGTCAGGTGGAAGCAGGGCACGGCTGAAGGTCCTCTGGTAGGAAGGACATATGCAGGCAGTGTGGGATCTCCCATCTCCCCACCTGCTGAGGCATGTGAAATACTCAGAGATGTGGCTCTGCAGAGCACAGGCAATTCATTTGGAACTGGAAAAAGATAATTCCTTTGGGACTGGAAAAAGACAATTCCTGTACTCTCCTGCTGCTCCTGCAGTCACACTGGCTGTGCTGCGTTTAGGGCTTCCCACACCACTTGCTCTGTCTGGAACTTCAGCCACCAATGTTTTAACAAGGGTTAAGGGGTCAAGGGTTATATTTTGCAAGTTACCCTGTGTGTCAGACCACATTAGGAATTGCTTTGCACCCATTTTCTCTAAACTGTGCTTTTCCTCCTTAAAGATTCCACAGTGACAGCTGCAGTTAATCATTCTGAGTGCCACTTGGCACTTGTGAGCTCTGGAACATACCTGCCATGGCCTCTTGCACTGCTAGGGAGAGGAGAAGTGATGGACCAGGTCACTTACTCTGTCGAAAGGAAAGCAGCAGTTCAAAGCCACGATTCAGCTGTTTGGCAGAACAGGCTCTGATGTGCTGTTCTTTTATGCTCTGGCAGAACATTAGCCCTACATACAACACCTGAGGCTGGGGGATGGAATGGAATGCATGTGTTTTTGCCAAACGTAACTTTGTCAGCCTTCAAAAAATCACTGTCTTCAGAGAGCTCTGAATTCTGCCAAACCAGCAAGCTTGAGTTGGCTAGAGAACATACTGCATGAGAAAATGGGATATTCCATCTCAGGCTAATCTTATTTCCCCCATCTATATCGAACAATGGAAACATTCAGTGCAGAATTCTTCACCATGAGGGGCTGATGGAATAAGAAAGCATTGAGAATTTTTACTCATTTCCCTACCTGGAAGTTTTATGGGACAGTGCATAAGTTACAGCTCCTCAGGGGCAGCTGTAGCTTGTACTCTGGTATTTACACAGGATTTTGTGCAACCATTTACTACAGCATTCAGTGAAGTAAGTCAGGTAACCCCAGTATCACATGATACGTGCAGCACCTCAGGGAATTTTTGTGGGGACACACAGTGACCTGCACCAGTAGAGCTGTGTGTGTGCTGGCTGATTTGGGAGTTTTCAATTGCATGTTTTCACCCAGATTTTCCTTCAGCAGATCTCCTGCTCTTTGTATTTCAAGTGCCTTAACTGCAGGTACGAGACTGGGAGAAGCAAGGGCTCTGGTCAGATGGACAGTGGGCTCTGAAAGAGGCCCAGAACTCCCCAGCTAGCATTTCATGCCTCCTCTTGAAGGCCAGTCCTGTGCTGATTCTGTGAACAGTGAGCTGCTTGCTGCCTCATGCACTTCTGTCTCCCCAGAGCAGTTCACCAAGAGACCTCCTGACATAGTAGGAATAACTCCATGGAAAATGTATGGATATATGGTATTTCCTAATTAATATGGTAAAGAAGAAGGATTTTTTTTCACCTTTAACTTGCTTTGAATTGAGGTTTTACTTCTCGTGCCAAGAATTTTATCTCCAGAGCAGACAAATGTGAAGGCTAAAACAGTTTTCAGCCTGCAAGCCAAAGGGTACCAGTATCAACAGCAGGAAACAAATAGACCCCAGAGAAGGGCAGGGCTGGAGGAGCTGCAAACCCAGGGCAGAGCTCTGACATTTGCTGCACTCTCAGAGCACTTCAGCTTCTCTGCCTCTGTTTCTGAAGAGCTTGGGCTGAAAGCTGCTGCCTGTGAGTGCATAGCAGCATCACTAATGATGTTCAAGACCATTGTGGTCAGCCTTTCTCTAAGAGCAAGGGAAATACCCTGAGTGCTCCTTTCTTCTTCCCAGAGATGGTTGCCATTTCACATAATGGCAAATATCATCCTATCTATTAATCTCTAAATTATAAAGGAAGTTCTAAATTATAAAGGACTTCTTACCTCATACAGTATGTAACTGGTCATGGTGAGAATAACAGCTAATGTTTTCTTGTTCTGCACAAATCATTTTTAGTGTTTGGTATACAAAGTTCCAGGCTTCAGGGAATGCCAGGTTCACAGTGCCCCCTCTAGCCATTAATACTTCCTTCCAAAATTTATTATTCTTTAATCTCTCCCATAACATATGAATTAGAGTCCCTAGTGGAAATTCCTCCGTTTCCTGCATATATCATTTCAGTTTTTGAAATTCTACAGTACTGCCATATTGTAAGATTAATCTACCACCCTTCTATTCCTTTGAGCAAGAACTGGAACTTCACATTGCCAAAACCCTTTTTTTAACTGTTCTGAGTCAATTTCCAATTTTATGGGGTTAGCAGTAAGTCTTTTGCTTTGGGGGACTGATGCAATTTATAATCATGCTTTAAAGAAAAGTAAAACTTGCCCTCCCCATAGGTACCCACTGTTTTGTAAGTGAAGAAAGTAGGATATTGGGAGGGGAGCATGAAGAATTCTGGAGCTTCACAGGGCTTCCCTTAAGATTATTCATAAGCTGTCTGAGAAGGCAAAGCAGGGCACTGGAAAGGCAGTCTGAGCTAGCTGGATGCTTTTAAACTCTAAGCCAGTTCCTTTGGTGATCATCTGTTAGTGCTCTAAGAGAACCCTGTTAGTGCAAAACAATAGATAAAAAATAGTTTATGGTTATTTTCAAGGGCTGAAATGTATCTACTTTGAAGTCTACTCCTGGAAATGGAGTATCTTAAGTACACACCACTTCAGCTTGGCTTCTCTCTAGGTGCCTCTTTCAGGCTTTGTGGTTCTCCGTGCACTGACCAGCCAGGCAGGAATCAAAGGAATTAAACCTTAAGCAACACTTACAGAAATGTGTGTGCAGTTAGTGGAGTTAGGCTCTTGTATTTCATAGTCACCAAATGGGTGGGGTAGGAGCCACTCACTCCCAGAAGGGGTGAGCCCACAGTCACAGCGTGAGGGTGAAGCTGTCTCTCATCGTTAATGTGAAGAGGTGTGAAGACATTGCTGACAGGTAAAGGAACACAGAGCTGGAATGTTTTCCACTGTCCAAGCATGCAGCCCTGTCATAATGATCCCTTTCATAAGCAGATGGTGCTCCCTGAGACAGCAGTGATGTGTTCAGCCCTCTGCCGCCGTTCCAGCAGCTCGCTCTCTAAAGTATTAGAAGTCTTTTCCTAACTCTCAGATTACATCTGTTTGTTGCCAGTTTATAACAGTTTGTTCTTGAATCCTTTTGCTTCATTTATTCTTGTCTTGATTGTTTTGGTGGCAGCCATATTCTCCCTTAACCTTTGTATTTTAGACTCAGCAAATGTTATTGTTTCAGAGTTCCTCTGAGTCTGTAACGAGCCAGCTCAGATGTGGATCTGCTGTGGATCCATACTCCTAGAGAACAAGGTTGGAAGGAGCACTTAGAGTGCCCCAGGCCATCCTCTGCCCACAGCCACGCTGGCACAGAGCTGTGCTGCATCCCAGCTGTGCTCAAGTCAGCTCTCAGTGCTCTTGCTGCATCATCTGCTCAAGTGAGGCCCAAAGCCCCCCATTTATTGTCAGGATTTTGGGTTTCTGTCCCAGGAGTATCTGCTGATAATGGAGCCTGTTCCACATCCCAGATTTCCTTCTGCACAATGACTTCGACCACAGGTTGATTTCCTACTTAGAACTAGAATTAGACCCAGGCTGAAGTTGTTGCTCTGTTTTCTGTGCAAGCTGACTTTACAGTTGCTCTCAGGATGGAATATCCATGTGCTCAGGCATCCATCCAGCCTCTGCAGGGACTGGATATGTGTGAATTGAACAGTGGTGTGAGTACTGCAGCTTGCACTAATGTGGCAATCTGTCTTTTCAAACCAAAAGCAAGGGAAGTCTCCTGCAAAGTGCCAGCTGGCTACTCCTGGTTCCTGTTGAAACAGATGAAAGATCTGCCTCTTTAGAGACCTCCTAGTAAAGATTATTTTCTGGAAGGAAGTTGGGGTAAGACATTACTCTGAGGACTCACTTCCTCAGTGGGAGGCTGCACAGCAGAAAAAATAACCTTCCAGTTCAGAAAATTCAATTTGGAGAGACAGAGGACAGTACAACCAATGGAAATAAAAATATGAAATAAAATACTCTAATAATGAAATATTTCAAAATAAACTCCCCTTTTGAAGATCTTTTCTTCCTCTTATGCAGAGGAGTTGCAGATCAATAACTGAAGGCATTGATGAAACAATTAAAGATCACTGTTGAGGCATTATAGAACTGAAAGAGATCTGCCTTGGATGGAATGTCATTTATATGTTTCACCAAATTTATTATGTTTTTATGGGGCCAAGAGAGAGAGATTGCAATGTTGTCTCTTGGGTCAGATGAGATTATATGGCACTGTACTCCAAGTAGTTTATGACTCCCTGAACCATTGCAGTGTGTGTTTGGAGTCCTGCAGGAAAAGAACAAACAGATAACTTGGAAACCTTCATCAGACAAAATCCAGTGGTTGTCAGACAGATCCTGACTGAGAACCACACGTTTTTTCAATAACAGGGATTTGGGCATCAGGCAGAGAGCTGGGACTGCCCTGCAGTGAGCAGCCTTGCAGCAGCTTGGTTACAGTGCAGGGGAGGCTGGGTTGATGTGAGATGGGGCAGAGTGTGAGCAACCTTCCCAGTCAGACATTCCCTTGTGTGGAGTGCAAGTTGTGATCGTGCTGGAGCAGCCCCACTGTCCAAATGGGGTCTCTGCTGCCCCCCCTTGGAGCTGTCAGCCCACACTGCTCATGGACCACAGGGAACAGCCTGTTCTGCTCCTTCCTTCCCCTGCTCAGCAGAGCTCTCAGCTGAATTCCTCCTCAGTGCTGCTGTGGATCTCACTGCCTCCCCTGCTCCCACTCTGCAGGGAACATTGCAGTCCAGCCTTGTTCACCACAGGCTTTCACCTGGGGAAGAGCTGCCTCACTCTTCCCATTCTGCCTTCTCAGCTCACACCTTTTGGATCTTCATCACTAAATTTTCTGTCATGCAAATTTCCTCGGGCTCATTTATTAAGGGTGGGTGTGGCACAGAGGGACATGGCTTAGTGGTGGGCTTGGCAGTGTTGGATTTATTGGTGGACTCGATCTTAAAGGCCTTTTCCAACAGAAAAGTTTCTGTGGTTTCCTGCTGGTACATGCAGCAAGAGGATCCCAGTCACCAGCCATTGACATTTTCCTAAGATTACCATTTTCATGGGAATTAATGCTTTTCCTTTCTACTTACTCTCAATTTTTTAGTTTGCTATAAATACCATTTGGGCATCCTTACAGCTAAAGATGCAAAGTGTGTCTTTTGGAAAAGGAAATGCAGGTAACATTTCTGTGTATTGGAGGCGATGGATTTATTTCTAGGAAAGGAGAAAAATTAAATCTAGATTCTGAAAATTCCAAGGTGGTAGAAATAAAAAAAAAAAATAAATAATTAAAAAATATATTTTTAAAAAACCCATGGAAATTGTGAAGAATGAAATCTTTCTTAAGACAACTCCCTTTCTGCAGCTGAAACTGGAATAGACTGACAGCAGAAAACACTGTGAAGAATGTAAATAAGACAGGTGCTCTGCCTCTCTTGTAAAAATTGATCTTCCTGCTTGCTCCTACAAACTTCCTGGTGCCACCAGCTGATCCTCATCCCATGAGACTCCTACTCCAAGCAGGGACTTCATCTCAGAATCCCCACAAGCACTTCAGCAGTGTTCTGTGGTACTGTGCACAACCGTGGCTTTGTGGGTACATTTTATATGCACAAATAGGTGCTTTCAGTTGGGTATTTGTTGCATTATTTTGAACTCCTTTTTTCAGCAATGTAGAATATAATGGGAGGTAACTGGAATTGTTTATAACCTTCAATGCCCAAAGCAGCTGAGACTCCCATATGACTCAGATGACTTTGTTAATTGTCAGTTTGCTTTAATGTAATGATTCAGAAACTTAATCTGTTGTTGAAATATTTATTCTGCTGCTGTTATTCCATTACTCTTTATTGGTTTTTATTCATAAGAAGCTACTCAAGGTTGAGTATATGTGTTTTATATTTATGTACACATGCACATATGGATATATTTATATATATATATATTTAATTTATAGCTAACTAGATAAGCAATGGTAAGCAATGACATTAATAAGGCACACAGGGATTCTCCTGACAGCTCGAAGGGAGCAGGGGAAGTGTATTACTGGGGTTCTCTCCAGCAGTGCCCACTGCTGCCATGAAGAGCAGCCCAGTTCTCTTTGCTAACTTGGTTTGAGCACAGCTGATGGGTCTGGGAACAGTGCCCTGGTACATTCTGGCAGCTGACAGACCAGGCCAGGGCAGGGAACGTGTGCAGCTCTAAAGAAGCCTTGATTTGAACCTTGTCTATAAGACATGAAAAGCAGGTGAGTAACTTTTCCAAGCGTTTTCTGTCTTTGATGCAAAGTGTCCTGGCACTTGGAGAGACTGTACTGGCAGCACCCAAGGCCCCTGTTGTGGCTTTTGTCAGGTGACAGTTGGACTCTGAGATGCTGAAAATGCCCTACCAGAAGTACAGCTACTCAGGCATTCTCTGAAGGTTCCATGGCTGAACCAGAACCTGTGTCTGTACGGCTGCCAGGTTTGGTGGCACTGAGAGTATCAATTATGCATGATTGAAATGAAGTGTATTTTAGTAGCAGATAGCTGAAAAGCCTTGCAATGTACTCCTAATTCAGCGGCATCGCCTTGAGCTACTCTGAGGCCTCTCTTTTAAACTCAGGCATTAGCACAAAGCACACCTCTGACTGCAGGCATTTAAAGATCAACAAGGGCCGAAAAAGCTTTTAAGATCCAATGAAACCAGGAAAAGAGCCACGTTGCCTTTCAGTGTCAGGTTAGATTGCCTTCTTATGAGTGCAGCTATTTCAGGTACAGAGTGCTTGGTGGTTTGGGTCTTGTTGTGTGAGGAAAGTGTTCCCTGGAAAACATCTGTTTCTTTCACCTGCAAACCGCAATGTGCTGTGATGAGGCAGGACTGTAGCCACAAAGACCCGTGGGACGAAGGAAATCTGGCTCAAAGGGATGAGCATGGGTTTCTGAAACATGGTATCAAAAAGAGCACTTAAAAGGAGAGAATGCTTTTAGAGCACGGATACATCGCAAATTGGGCAGGTCAGGTTGCTCGGAAGCCTGACATTCTCTGGGCCTGCCCAAACTGTTTCTTAGCAGCAATGTTTGCCTTCTGCTCAGAACAAGAGACATTTCTTTTCTTTTTCCACAACAGTTGAATGTTCTGCTTTTCCATAAGACAGCAGTGTAAATCCCCGTCATCTGCAGCATCTGAAATCTGTACATGCAATAGAGCTGCTGCTTTCCCCTCTGTGGGCACCTTTTACTGCCCTTGTTGATGTTCAGGTGTAGCTCTTGTCATGTAGTGCAGGTTCAGTAGTACACCCTTGATCTGTAAAACTCTTTATAGTAGGTTTAAAGCCAACAAATAGTGTATGTTAACATTATGCTGTGTATTTATGTGTATGTGTTGTATACACCAAAATAGCTCTTCATTCATTTGAAGTGGAAAAAAAAGACATCGTAGAAGGTAGGGAATTACACATTAAAATCATACATGGTGCCTTCCTTTCTGCTATAGGGAAGGAGGTGACTTGGGGATGTCAGTGTACAGCAGGAATAGGTCTGTCTGTGCTGGTGCCCTTGGTTCAGCCTGCCAGGATAAGCACAAGGTTTATCTGTGTGCCTCGTGTAGGAGGGGAGGCCCTGATGACCAGGGAAAGGCCAGGGTAGTGCTTGTCTCTACAGAGCCTGGGGCCTGGGCCAGCTCTGCATCAGCCTCTGGAAAGATCACAGAGCACCCTTCCTTTGGAGCCCAAAGTGCCTCGTTCCCAGGCTGGTGGCCTAAAGGACTGTGACAAAGGACAATCCAGTCCCTGTGCTGGCTGCAGCCACAGCGTGGATGGGGGTGTAATGTCCCCTTCCTCCTTTGAGGCCTCATGGCCTAAAAATCCAGAGCAGGGGGCTCTGGGCATGCAGGGAGAGGAAAGCCTTCCACGGGGTGGGATTCAGCCATTTAATGCAAGAAATGTCTCCTAAGGGCTGCCTTTCTGTTCTTTCAGAAGATGACATGAACAACTACATCAGTCGCTACTACAACGAGCCCAGCAGTGGTGAGTGTTGCGTGAAAACACAAACGTGAGCGGTGGTTTTGCATTGCATTGTGTGCTGTAAACCAAGTGAGTCTGAGCAGTGGTGTAGGTCTGTCCTGGAAATGAAACCCACCGCAGTCTCCTGGTTTGGTCCCTGGAAGTGTGTGGCACCAGTCATTCTCTGAAAGCTGAAGGGCCCCAAGTTTGCTCTTCCTGATGGCACTCAGGATAATTTGGAGATCTGGGAGGGGTTAATTCCCTGTAGCTGGGTTGTCCAGCTCACAGAGCAGTTCAAATGGATCTGAGAATGAACAATATGGACAAAATAAATGAAGAGAAAAGAAGTGGGGAGACAGCTTAGCCCAGCACCACGCTGGGAACCTTTCAGAAAGGTTAAACTGAATGGTGGGAAACTTCAGCGGCAGGGCCCTGACCTGAGGGCAGCTTTCAAATGGATGTTCCTGGCAGGCATCCTGCTGGCACGGGGGTCCTGCCTGTGCTGGGGGCTCTGTACAGCCCTGCTGAACCAGCCCTGGGGGCTCTGTCTGTGCTGGGGGCTCTGTACAGCCCTGCTGAACCAGCCCTGGGGGCTCTGTCTGTGCTGGGGGCTCTGTACAGCCCTGCTGAACCAGAGCTGGGGGCTCTGTCTGTGCTGGGGGCTCTGTACAGCCCTGCTGAACCAGAGCTGGGGGCTCT
>VZRX01023551.1:0-82456 GCA_013398075.1 Notiomystis cincta | reverse complement strand
CTTCCTTCTGCACCTTCCTTCCATTACCAGCATCCCTCAAAGTAGAAGTCTGGAAAAACCCTAAAAGAAAATTGCCAGTGTTGGATAATTAGAAGAAATGAGCATTATTGGTATAAGAAGAAAAGAAAAAATCAAGGCAGCAGTTAGTTTATTTCTAGAAACTTGTATTCTGGCATACACCAGAGAAGATATGATAAAGGTATGCTGGCTCAACAGTCCTTCCTATTTTTTTTCTGACAGCAAAACAGGCAAAAATAAGCACATAAAGAAATCAGTGTTGATTTAGCCTTTTGTTCCCTTAATGAGTCTAAGATTGGAAGGCAGATAAACAGTAAAATAGGACAAGATCATATCTCAAATTATCTCTTGCCTTTCAAACAATGTTTCTACTTATTCTCTCACTTTTATAACCAATTTTATCTTTGTTATTATTCCTGTCTTCTCATATTTCATACGGACTGGGAAAATCACCAGTGAATTAATAAAAGCAAAGGAAAACTTTCCAAGTAGGAAACAGTCATGCAATTTAAATTCTAAGGTAGTTGGTTGCAGAATCACTGATAATCACAGATTTTGTTAGAACAATTTATTCTACATTATCTCCCAAAAGAATTACCTAAACTATCTTTCAGGTTTATATGTAATATTGAGGATATATTAGAGACTCAATGTACTCTTTTCAATAATAATCTTCTGATCAATCAAATTAAAGTTCCTCCCCTGTGTAGAGGATCCCTATAGCACATAGAGAGCAATTTAGACATCACTGGATTTTTATCCTCTCTTTACAAAATTTTTTGCATAACTATGCAATACCTCTGTGTGACTGGAATCATCTGGAGGAGGAGAGGCAAGGTCAGGTGCTGGATTCAGCACCGTGGGAGAGACTCTGGTTCACACCACGGCTTCAGCACAGGCAGAGCTCCTAAAGGGCGGGCAGAGCGTGGTGACAAGGACGTCAGAGAGCAGCTGGGAAAGGCTGGCTTGCCTCTACACTGGGGACATATCAAGGGCCAGGAGTAAATGCTGCAGCTGAGACACTAAGAGCATGGTGGGAAAACAGTGAGAATGGTGTGCTGGAGTTGCATTGGCCTCCCAACCATTTAGGGCTACGTGGATTGCATTTTAATAATTCAAAGTTGAAATTAATCATGAAGAAATAAGCTAATTATGACCACTGGTAGTAACTATTCACACATTTAAAGATATGTGCCACTTAGCTCAATGGTTTTGTTCTGGCACAGAGTGGCTTTGAAGCAGTCAAAAAAACCCCTAGATTAAATCTTGCTGGCTGCCAGGCAATCTTAAAAATATTAATTAAATAATCAATAACTGTATTTGCATTAAATTACTGAATATTAAGTAATTTGATTTCTTAACAAAAATCTTTTCAGATATGACTTTCAGTCACTAGGACTTTTCATATTTCATTACTTTTTCATCTTTGTAGGACATGATCTAACAGATCTTTACAATAAGTTCAAATCCAATGTTGCTGACAAAATTCTGAGATAGGCTTCATTTTTAAAAAGTTTATCAGCATTTCAGAGCCCCCCAGTAAGATTCCTCTACATGCAGACAGGGTGTTTTGGTTTTGATTTTAAATGCAATCCTGATGTAAAAAAGATCTGCAGAAGAAAAGAGTTTTTTGCCTCAACTTCAAGAGAGTCATGGCAGAATCTTGAAGCCTGACTAACTGTTCAGCAAGAAGCACTAACTCATTTTAGAAAGATTCACCTGGTTATAAATTGCAGCTCGTTGCCAACTTTTGATTGGACCAGATAATCTGCAGAGGTACTTTCCAACTATAACAGTGCTGTGATTCTGAGATTTTGTGACCTTCAGGTATAAGTAATATGAGATGTCAATAAACTGCATGCATCGCTTGCCCTTTTGCCAGATAATGCTACAAGAGTAATTCATATGGTACCAGAATGGGAAATGCTTCACGAGCCCTGCTGAGCAGTGGGCACTTTCTCTGGAGAGGGTGATATTCCTCACAAACACAGATCCTGGAAAGCTCAGCTAAGATGTATGTAGAGGCCAACTCTTAGCACACATTTTATAACTTTATTGTTCTTTGGAGCATGAAAGATCTAAGAGGATGCAAATGGTCATCCCTGTAGATAAGAATTGATCAGAAAATCCACAGCTGGAGAAATTGCTGGGAATTTATTGTACAATGTCATTGAAAACAAGTGAGTTTTGCTATAAGTGAGTGAGAGAAGAAATATTGGGCTTTTGTGAGAGCTAAATTGCATTGCATGGTAGTTGTCAGCCTGTCAGTGAATGAGATTAAAGCAATTCCTATAGTATAGATCTGTCCAGAAACATAATCTAGGAGAAAATACTTAGATGAAAACTATAAAAACTGCAGTTAGACTGTAAAATCTAATCAGCATTGATTGGTTGAAGGGTTAGGTTTTCTGCACTAAATTATTTTTATTCTTTTTTGGTTTTAATAGGTCTTAAAGCAGGATTTGAAAGGAGTAAAACCACAATAATTATTGATTTTTCTTTTTAATCTGGGGCCTGCAAATATTAACAGAATTATGATTTCTTTCTTTTTTATTTGTTTCTAATTATTTCCTTTCAAGGAATTCTCCAGTGTCAGTATGCATACACACTAAGCCTTTATAGTTTTTATAATACTGATATTGTCAGATTTCTGATTTAATTACATTTACTGGCCAACACTTTTGTATTAAAATAATTCTTGTTAGAAAGATTAATCACAACATTGAAATTTGACACTAATAAGAGAACGTATAGACATGACTTTAACTTCATGATTTATACTCACCTGTGAAGTGGATTTTTTCTGCAAAATAACACTATTGATTCTAAAAGGTTTTCCACAGTAGGAAAGCATTGCACTTTATGGATTTTAAAATCATTCTGAGTTTGTCTACTTTTTATATTACACTATTGATTCTTTATTCCAGTGTTTTATGTGGAAGTTGCAAATTCAGTATACAAAAATTAGGAATTATCTCCAATTAAAAATGGGACAAATAGACAGGTCCCCAACAAAAGCCACTAATACAGACTTTTCATTGACTCCAAAGGTTTTAGAGGTCAGGCTTTGGCAACCAAGACAACCAAGTCTTAGGGCATGGGAATAAGCTAGTTGGCATTACCATGACCTGTCATATGTTTAAACAAAAATAAATATATAAGTACTCCATTGTGTTAAGAATTATAGTTGTACAGAGCTTTAGACAAATCTTTCTGTAGTCTTCTTCACTGAAGAAGGTGTTTACCAAAATGTCAACACAGTAAGTGAGGATTCGGAGGAGTTCCTCTCTACTAGGAGAGGATCAACACTAAATTTTGATCTGGTGCCCATTTTAACAATTTAAAATCTGAAATTTTATAAGGTTTACAAAGTCCTAAAAACATTTTTTGCATTTAATTCAAATTATTAATTTAATCTATCCACATATAATAAAATAGGTGAGATGAGGGAACAATAATTATTGAGGTACACTGTAATTTCTTTTCTGAAGTCCTTCAATCAGTCCAGTTAAATATATAAGAGAAATGCTTGCTCTAGATTTTTTTAAGAATAAATGATGAGGCAATCTGCTAGAAGTAGGGAAATAATTTTCTGGCAATGTTATTGCTTTTCTGTAGGCATTTCCAATTTACTATATTCCTGCTGTTTCAACACTGAGCCACACATGGAGAGACTGAAAAACTGGAGGAAGTCTGAATTTTCATCCACACATTGTTATCAATATGGATTACTTATTAAAGTACAATTTCAAAATTTGGGAGAAATTTACTAATGAACTACTTAGGCCCTAAACTAACATGACAAATTTAAAATTGAGACATTAAATTTCTTTCAAATTATTAGAAATGGAGAAACACTTAAAAGTAACAGACATGGCAGTGAAGATGATAAATTCTCAGAAACACTTTTTTTGATGTGTTTTTCTAGCCTGAGTTTACAAGCACTCACAAAAATGTCTTACAACTGAGAAGAAATGTTCAAAGCCATTTGTAGTCATCACAAAGCAGAAAAGAAGCAAACACTCAAAACAGGTAAAATGTCTTCTTCTATTGAGAACAGGTTCTTCAACTAGAATAGTCAGACACTAACTAAACATTTATAATAAACCTGAGCACTAGCACTAGGAGATCAGAATTAATCTCCAGCACAACTTGATTTTTTTTAAAGTATTTTTATAACCCTGATTAACAAAAGACTTTTCCACTAGAGATGAAAACAACCATTGCCAAATAATAATTATAGATGCCAAATACAGTAAAGTTCTCTATCCCTTTTCCATTGTACCTCAATACTATCTTCCTTAGCAATTTATCCGAATAAATACCCTTCAAGGGAAAAACAGATATGGAGAGGAAAGCAAAAACTGTTTGGGATTAGTCTGGGGTCTTTTTGTATTTGTAACAACCAAAATGAAAACAAAGCTGCCAGAATTTTTTGTGAGCTATTGTGCAGTACTAAACTACAGTAGAGGACTGCAGATAAGAAGACATTGAATCCCTGAAGTGCCCAGCAGTAGTTACTGCGAGTTTCTCAGCTGAGTTCTGCCCGTACATTGTTAGCTCTTCCTATATTGCTAGGGTAGTGTCAGACCTCACAATGTTTTTTGTCCTGAATTCCATCACCAGAGAACTATTTTAAGAGCAGGTTATCAGCTGAAATGCTCTAGAGAACAATGTAGTTCAGTTTCTGGTTTAGGCAGAAATTTTGATCCATTTCTGTCAATGTTTGTAGACACGTGTTGCAAACAGTCTGGACACCAGAGCAGTTGTCACTACAAACAGACTAAAGTTATCTTTACATATCATATACCTATTTCCAGTTTGATTGGGAGACTGAGAGAATGAGCCCATTAAAGGAAAAGAACTTATGCTTCTCTGACTCTTTTAATTTCTGTGGTAGTCCTCAGATATGCATGGTTGGCAAACGACTGTTTGGCTACTTCTCAGTTGGAAGAGGCTACATGAAGTTGTGTAATGCACATAAAAGTAATATTTTGTATTCAGGGCACTATAATATTTGGGAATTTTTTCAGATTCCATTTGGGTTTAGATCTAGATACAGATAAATAATTNTGGAAGAGGCTACATGAAGTTGTGTAATGCACATAAAAGTAATATTTTGTATTCAGGGCACTATAATATTTGGGAATTTTTTCAGATTCCATTTGGGTTTAGATCTAGATACAGATAAATAATTATATTATTTTAAAAATCTATTGGTTTAAGTTTTCCTTTGCATAAAGCACAAAACGCAGTCCTACTTAGTAATTTTTATTTGGCAAATTTTCATCAGCAATATGATATAGGTGATGTGAGGAAGAGGGCTGTACTACTTCTTTAACATAACTGCATGGACCACAAAATATTCTTTCATTGGCACTACTAGATTCAGACAAAGTGGTACCAAGTTCCTGCCACAGCGGATTAAGCAACAGAATTAGTTAGTTGATGAGATCTGCCATCTATAGAATCTTTTTTTTTTGGTTATTATGACTCCATTGGTGAGCACTGTGTTCACTGGTTTGGGCGTTTAAGTATTCCATTGGCTGATTAAACAAAACAAGTGATAACTGACCCATGAATAAAAAGTAATAAAAATTAAGAATATTAATTCTTCCTCTCAAAAGTGAAGAAAAATGAATAGGTGAAGCAATAAGCAGCACTGAATACATTTTTGACCTACAATTTGTCCTTGCATGCTTCTGATATTATCTTCATTAGACCCCTCATGCAGTGCAGTGCTATAAAGGAGCAAGGGGTACAAGTTAAAAAAAGTGGTCATGGATGACAAAAGTATAAAGCTATTTTGAAAAAGCCATATAAAAAAGAATATATTAAAAAAAATTGGCAGGAGACAATTGCTAGCCTAAATAGAAAAGAATAATGAGGTAAAGGAAATACCCATCAGAGAAGAAAAATTTCTGAAGAAAAAGCAAAGAATCATTCCACTGAGATTTGACTACATTGGGGAAATGGGTGAGAAATTAGCTTGCTAGGTACAAAGGCTGTAGAAAAGAAAAACAGTAGGAGGAATGATAATCTCTAAAGAAATAATTATGTTTTCACGAACCAGACTGAACCCTAGTTGTTGATATTCCTCAGAGCCCTATTCCTGGAAAAAATAGTGTTTGCTGTTCACAATAATTCCTGAGCTAAGACTTGATTCCACATCTTTGCTTAAGCATTTTTCATCAGTTGTTTAGCATCTCCCTGTTGCAGACACCTTTTCTTTGTATAACTAGTCAACATGATCCATACAGTAGGTTAGAAACCTGAAAGTATTTTATGTACAAAATAAAATACATATTTCAATGAAATAATTTGAAAGAAATTAAGACTGGAGAAACTAGAGGAAAATATCTTTGACTTTGCTTGTGATATCTTTAAAAAAGTACTTGCATTAAACTAACATAAATCCTTGATTATTCCAGGAGCTGTTTTTTGAACAATTTGATACTGCAGTAACATGGTGAGTCAAGACACTTTTATGAGCCATATTTAAAGGTCAGACCTTGTTTTCTCAAAGTTCTGGAGTAAAAAATGCATATGTAGAAAGGTGATAGTTTTTAGGTACCGTGGATGGTTCTTTTTCAAGCTCATGGCTTTTCAAAATTCGAGGATCTTGATAGTCTTAAATCCAAATTACCAAGGAGAGCTCATGCTTTCAACAGAGTAATGAAGCTTCAGGCAGTATGGATCTTTTTGCAAGGGTAATATCCATGTTGTGCGAACTGGGTTTTCCTGGGGATGTATCTGAAACCATGGAACTCTTGCTCCTGACAGCCAGTCAACCACAAAACATGCAGTACAACCTGCTCTCTCTTCCCTACAGTAAACACAGATCAGTGTGAGCACTTTGCCTGTTCTCCTTCTCCTGCTCATCATCCCCTGAATATTAGAAAAATGACAAAGTAAATAATATCTGGTATGAAAGCTCAAAAGAATAAGAATGTATGTATGGAGAAGTGTTTTAGTCTTCTATTAATCTTGAAAAATTAAGAATACTAATGGGGCATGTATGAAGGAGGGAAGATACCTGCAAAACCTCAAATGTGTCTCTTTCAAGCATGATTTTTATAAGTTCATTAGTGTCACTAATAGATTCTCTAAGAAATTAATTTTTCTTGCTCTTATTAAATTCAGAATTGCAAACTTTTTGTTAATGCCTTAACAGAGAGTCAAGATACCAGAAATAAAGCTGATAACCATCTTCATGTCCAAAAATAGTGCTTTGTAGAGTGAAAACACAGAATATGCACTGGATCTGCTAGACTTATAGAAAAGCCACAGTGTAAGAGACATTCACAGTATGAACACAGCATCTAATGCTTATTTACTTATCCTATAATGAGAAAGTTCCCAACCAGATGGTGTGACCAAGCCTCAGGAGCCTTCAGTGAGATGTCTGAAAATTGATGGGGCATTTTCTAGTTGGAAATAGAAAAACCAAACAAACAGAAATAAAACAAACCTCCACATTTAGTAGAATGGACCACATCCTTCAATTTCATCTTGTATGCCAGATGAAAATAAAGAGCACTTCAAATAAACATAGCATGACTTCAATTTTTAAATAGAAGAGTCATTAAGAAGTGTATTGATTTTTTTCAGACATTTATAAAGTGAAAAAAAAATCTTTCTTCACACATATGCATGTACTGTACTTCTACTGTCTATAATATCCATGCTATTTTCTAACCATGGGGAAAGCTACAGCTTCCTTGAAAGAAAGATTGAATTACAATCAGAATTTCCTAGGAATTTTTTAGGACTATTGGATGTGTTTGTTTGCTGTGAATTATTCTGGTTTTACTTCTGCTCAGACACAAAATGAAAATATACAAAAATTGTACTTTAACAGCTCTGGCACTCAGTTTAAGCATAATCTTTTTCAGCATCCATAGTTCACATATTTAATATAACAATCCACCTGTTGCCTTTTCCATTCCTATATTTAGGAATAGAGATATGCCCACTACTCCTTCTGATTCCTCATATTTCAATGTTTTAAAGCTGCTCTGAGTCAGTTTCTGCAATGGATAAATCCCACTTGTAAGCAAACAGTAACCTATATGTGTACACCTTTCAGTCCTGAGACAGTTCCTTCCTAAGCCATTTAGAGACATAATGTGGTGCTGACATTTAAGTCTCATTTAACCTCTATCTCAGTTATAAGACTCTCACAGTGGTGTGACTGCACAGCATTTTAGTCTATTACAGTTTTGTAGCTCATGAAAACATAGGTGATGTCTTTGATAGAACATTTATCAACCATAGATGTACACTTATTCATCTGATTGTAGCTGCTCTGTCTAGGGCTTCAGTGCAAAAAGTGGCTTTGTCCTGAGGGGCTAACAGTTATTTGAGAAAGACAGACTATAATTTTAATTAGCCCTGTTGATTCCTTACAAAAGCAACACTAAGGGTTGTTTTGTTTTGTTACTGTTCAGAAGGGAGTAGAGCTAGTCCCTGAAGTCCAGCTAACCTGTGGCAGCCTGACCTAAAGACTTTAGTGCTTTGTAAATAGCATTTAGCTCCTCTAAAGAGTACACAGAGTTACAGAAGGCTTCTTAGAAAAATCTGAAAGACACAAGGTGTAGAGACACATTGAGAGAGGAAAACCATTCCAGGGATAGATATAGGAAAAGTTATCAGATAATTTATGAAGGGAAGAGGGCCTGATGAATCCCAGCTTTTATGTAGAACAGAGATAGAAATGGCAAAACAAAGGCTGAGTTATTTGATTTAGAACTTCTCCACCTTCAGAAAAAAAAAACCAAAACCACAAACCCAACAAAAAAACACAACATGGGTTTTTTTTCCACCCTGCACAAATACTCTGTCTGGTACAATGACCTATTCTGTCATAGTAAAAGGCTGACAGGTGATTACTTTCATATCCAAGTCTTTCATCTCTGAAAAAAGCACATATCAATATCTGTGGCTGGCTATTAGCTGATTCATGGCTTATGTACACAGTCTTTCCACTGTTACAATTGAATCATTTTATTCAACAGAACAAAATAACACCTTGATTTTATGAAAGGCTTCTTAGTGCTTTTCATATTGGAAGGAAAGCAAAGTTGATTCCTTAATTCTTTGCTTTGCTTTTTGCTTTCCTTTGCAGTTTTCCCTTTGCCTTGCCTTGCCTTGCCTTGCCTTGCCTTGCCTTGCCTTGCCTTGCCTTCCCTTCCCTTCCCTTTCCTTTCCCAGATGGGGATCTGGGGAGTGGATGTGATCTGCCCTCCAAATCTTTCCCTCTTTTGACTTCATTGTTGCCAGCTTTTCCCTCCTGAGTTAAATATTCTCTCTCAAAAGAAGGAAAAGATATTGAACACTCTATTTTCCTAAATACCAAAGCATCTATTCTTTTTTTATTCTAATATAGCTGGTTTTTAAAAACAAATATCAGCACCAGAAGATTTTGAAAAAGATGCAAACATCTTAGGAGGAGAAAGCAAAAATGCTCTAGTGGTAACGTCTGTCCTCATCTTACAGTGGTTTCAAATCCTCTGCAAAAACCAATCTGATCATGTATTTAGTGACTCTTATTATCATAATATGTCAGCACATGTACCTTTTATAGATTTTTTTTTATGGTAAGTTGTTTTTGTTTTAAATCCAGACTTTGGGTTTTGGAATGTGAGGTCTAAAATTGGTAGTGGGATTTCACAAGGAGAGTTCATGCCTCTGTTACTCTGTAACTCTTTCCCTCTTTAGATTGTAGGAGTCCAATTTTATCTCTAAAGGAGAAATATTCTATCGCCTGTATATTATTTTCACATAAATCTTGCATTTCTGAACTAATAAGATGATTGTCAAGAAAAGAGCAATTGCAAATAAGTGCAACATATGTTATGCATTACGTATGTAGTATGTAACATTCTATATTTAGGTATAAGGCATTTGCAAATTCAGTTATCTGAGGTTCAGCACACTTTTTGTCATTTCATCAAAAGATCTGAGATTCTGTAATGGATTAACTTTGATTGGATGCCAGGTGCCCACCAAGCTCTCTATCAACTTTCCTCCTTATCATGACATGATATATGATATGATGGAATGCTAAAGGGTTGAGAAAAGGGTGGAGAACTCACTCATCAACTTCTATCATGGGTAAAACAGACTTGGCTTGGGGATATTAATATAATTTATTGTCAATCAAAAGTCAGAGTAGTAACAAGTAAAAACAGATCTCGCACACTTTCCCCCCACCCCTCACTTCTTCCCAGGTTCAACTTCACCCTAGCATGGGACCCTTCCACAGGGTGCAATTCTTCAGGCACAGATGGGATCCCTGTGAGGTCCCAAGTCTGACAGGAACACCCATTCCAGCATAGGTCCCTCTCCCCATGCTGCCCTAGGTCCTGCCATGAGCCTGCCTCCAGCACAGGGGACACAGCCTCCTTTGGGCACCCACCAAAACACATTAGAGTTTGTAGGCTAATGGCAATACCGTGCTGTTATTTGGATAAATCATACTGCTGAAGAGTAAATAAATCACTTACCCTCCTTTACTGCAGCATGATGCCTTTTACCTCTTTACTACTATGAAAAGTCATAAAAAAGTGGTTAAAATTTTCCCAACAGAGCATTCATTATATTGAAAGTCTTCTTTCACAGTTCCCCTCATTAGGGAGATAACAACCTACCACTATCTACTTGTTGAAAATAAGCAATTAAATTATGCCATGGAGACAAATTTCCAGAGAAAATAAACAGAGACTATATAGAATTTTCAACAGTGATGCTGTCTTGAAAAGAAAGAAGAAATCTGCTTGAGACAGGCAATGCCATTTACCCGGGTTCTTCATCTGAATTGTCATAGTTTTGAGGAACTGTCTATGCAGAAGACAAGAGAATTCTCCTTGATTTTTTCAAAGTCAAAATTCACTATCAGAAAATCTTAGTAGAATAAAGCCCATATATATTTGTGTACTTTTCTTCTTGACTTAACTTTTATGATCTGAACAAAATAGATCATTCATTAGTAAAAATCCTGTGGGATTGGGTTTTTTGTTTTGTTTTGTTTTATTTTAAGATGAAACTGAAGCTCTTCAGCCAGCTCTTCAGTGCTACTGGAAGCACTGCTTTTGGGAATCTGAAAGGAAAAGGGCATTATGTCTCTAGGCCACAAAGTCCATTGAAGTCTGATAATTTGATTTGTTAGGTCTCAGGCTACAAAGTCTATTAATATTTTATTTTCAGTGTTGACGGAGACAGTGGATAAAATATTATTATGAGACTTCAAGGAAGTTCTGACAAAGTAATCGACACTTTGGTGTACTTCAATCACACAGGAATTGTACAAATACAAAACTAAACTTAAATTCAGCAGATACAGGTGGAACTTTTCTTTGCTCCACTGGAATATGGCTCTTCTAGTAAACCTGAACACGGTTACTGTGGTGTTCCATAAGTTCCACATTATCTCAGATTTCTCCAAAAATCATTTGAACACTGCTAATAACTAGTATACTTTTCCTTAATTCGATATGTACTTGAACATATCTTGCTCAGCGTAAAGAACACTATCTAAGACTGGTATTTTATCTGGAGAGTATTCCTCCCTGAAAACTGAAAAGAAGGGATAATCTATTTAAAAATGGAATATTATTCCTAAAGCGATTGCATCTACAAATCTATGTAGCATTGTTTTTTGAAATAAAATCATCTATTTTTATTTTGTTTGTTTAAATGAGAAGTTAAATATGTTTTGACCTTTCATGGTAAGTTTGAGTTGGATGCACCTGTATATTGTGGGGATTTGATCTACTGAAAAGAAGAATCTTTAAAGATGAAAACCACCAACTTAACCTTTAAATTGGCAACCTTGGTGTTGATTTCAGGCTGAGAAAATGAAAATAAGAATATTTCTTTTTTCAGGGTGGAATACCTTGCCAATGTCAGTCATAATATGCATGTTAATTTATTGCCCTGGAGTAATTTTTTGTATATGTGCTCTTTATGCCCAATTTCTTTGTTACTGGCAAAATAAATGACAGAAATAGTTGTGATCTTTATAGTTTCTATTCACACTGTGTCAACAGAACAAAACTCCTATTGGGCTGTTAATGAGGGGAGAGCTTAGAAGAGACAGAGATCTTAAAGCTTATTTTCTGGTTTTGTATTAGTGTTTCTCATGCGTTACAAAAATGAGACAGAGTGTTTTACTGTCATGCTTCTCAGTTGAAAAGTATTCCACACAGTATTGCTGCCCAGGCCTTTTTGTCTAAGGAGCTTAGATCTCCTTGTTTGTCCTCTCATTATCCCCCTGCATTTTCACAGTTTCATTTTCATGCTTTTATTATCTCATGACAACATTGTTAGAGCACAACAATTCATAACATTATTCTTCTACTCATTATCTCTTTCTAAAGACACTGTTTTATGTTGTGTCATTCTTTAACCATCAAATATAAAATACAATTATGTGTCTGAAAAAAATCTTCTAATATGTTGTTTAGGTACACATTTAAGTAGGTTAGACACCTAAAATCTGCTCATGTCATTTATATCAGCCTCTTAGGGTGCTTCAGAAATAATTTTCATGTTATCTAATACAATAAAATATTATCAACTTTCAAAATGCACAGCAGCTAAACTGTGAGAATTGATGGAAAACAGTTGTATAATTGATATGCATATGATAATGTGTATCAATACATTTATCATGAATATAAATACAGATAAGATTTTGTTGGTTCGGTTAAATAAACAGTGGTAGTTTAGGTTCACTTAAAAAACTCTTCTTCAAAGCAAAATAAACTGGTTTAGATTTAGATGTTTTGAACCACTTCCATGAGTTTTTTACATTTTTACATTAGTATTTTTAAAACTTCCTCAACAAAATTATCTTCTGATAAACAGAATCACAGAATTTTTAGGATTGCAAGGGACCTTTGGAGATCATCTATTCCTGCCCTCCTGCCAAGTTATTGTTACTTAGAGCAGGATACAGGAATGCGTTCAAGTGGGTTTGGATGTCTCCAGAGAGGAAGACTGCATGACCTCCCTGGGCAGCCTGTTCCAGTGCTTTGCCACCCTCAATGTAAAGAAGTTCTTCCTCATGTTGATATGGAAGTTCTTATGTTTTAGTTTATGGCCATTTGCTCCTCGTCCTGTTGCTGGGCACCACTGAAGAGAGTCTGGCATCCTCTTCTTAGCACCTAGATTTGAGATGTTTGTATGCATTGATGAGATCCCCTCCCCTTCTCCACACTAAACAGGCCCAGCTCCCACAGTCTCTCCTCATAAGAGAAATGCTCCTGACCCCTCATCACCTCTGTGACCCCTTCCAGACCCTCTCCAGCAGCTCCTTTCCTCTCTTGCACTGAGGAGCCCAGAACTGGACACAGCACTCCAGAAGTGGCCTCACTAGGGCCGAGTAGAGGGGCAGGATCACCTCCCTTGACCTTCTGGCCATGCTCTTCCCAATGTACCCCAGGGTACCATTGGCCCTCCTGACCAAAGGGCACTGCTGGCTCGCGGTCACCTTGTCACCCACCAGGGCTCCCAGGTCCTTCTCTGCAGAGCTGCTCTCCAGCAGCTCAGCCCCCAACCTACCCTGGTACTTGGGGTTATTCCTCCCCAGGTCCAGGACCCTGCACTCCCCTTGTTGAGCCTCATTGGGTTTCTCTCTGCCCAACTCTCCCTCCTATGGAGGTGCCACGGAATGGCAGCAGAGCCTCAGCTGTATCAGCCACTCCCCCAGTTCTGTATCTCCATCAAACCTGCTGAGGGTACATTCTATCCCTTCCCCCAGGTCATTGATAAACAAGCTGCATAAGACCAGAGCCAGAATTGATCTCTGGGGAATGCCACTGACTACAGGACTCCAGTTGGGTTCTACTCCTCTGATCATGACCTCTGAGCTCTGCCTTGCACTCAGTCCTTGATTCACAGTTCATTCATTCAACACACGAGCTTACCTATGATATGTTGTGTACAGTGTCAACAGCCTTGCTGTAGTCAAGGTAGGCAACAACCACTGCTCTCCCTCCTCAACCCATCCTGCCATGTCAAAAAAACATCACTATAAAACCAGAAAATTATTTTTGGATAGTTTTCTTGGATATGTGGGCCAAAAAATTTTGTTTTACAAATTAGATTATAAATTACTTTGCTTGTAGTCTTCACTTAAGAAAAAAACCAACAGAAGAAATGCTACCCCGTTGTAGTTAGTAGTCACATGCAACTTTAAATACCAAAATATCTTTGATAATACACTTCAAAATATTCATAATATGGGAATATTTTCAGAGTAATTGCATCTGTAGGACAGAAAATACTTTGAATGTTGAATTGCAGCATTCTACAGATATTGGTGCACACAAGAGATAATAAATCACATGCAATAATTTTTTAAATGAAAATTAAATTTTGACAAATCATTCAACAGTACAGTCAATTCAGTCAAATGTTTGTATTGAACACTTTCAATACAGCTGCTGAATGGTAGCAGAAACACCCTAGCTATTTAATTATGAACAAGTAAAATGCCAGTATCGATGTCTTTAGTTAGATCTTGAATATTACGTATAACAGAATAAAATGGAAGATTTATTTTTATTTGTTTTACTTCTGTCTTTATTGTTCTGCCTTTTTGTCTGGACTTAAAGTTCATTGACCTGGGTCCTTTTCTATATCTCCAGGGGTGTCTAAGGTACCCAATTGCAGCACTTAAGCTCTTAAGAGGTTATTCACTGGTCAGTTGGAAATATGAATAGGAATGAAAAAAGGAGGAGGAGGTCCCAGTCTTCAGCCTAACATGATTGAAATTTTGTTCTAAAGAAGATTAATCCTAAGACTGGGAATTTTAACCTTGCTTCTCTTTCAAATGTAACTCCCTACTATAAGTTGTTTCACTTCAGTACACCTGCATTCATTCTTTATCAAGGAAAATATAGCCTGTACTAAAAAATGAAAGTATACGTGCAATTTCAACACAGTTCGCTTACAGTCTTCACGTTCCACTAAGTTATACAGAAGCAATTTGCCTGCAAACAATTGTCAAACATTATGTATTTTTGATCTAAACACAGTCACATGTGAATAAATCTGTTTCTGACTTTTTTCCAGAAATAAGCATATGTTAGTTTATCGGACATTCAAGAGATTCTGTAATCTGAGCTCTGAAAGGAATATACAGGTATAAGAAATTGGATGATTAAAAGCAAGGAGTCCAGAGCTAGTTAGATTGCTGCTTGGAATCCAACTTTGCCAAAAAGGAAAAAAAAACCACCTCCAAAAAGCAAGCAGAGAATCATTGCATGGGAGACCCTGCATGATCCACAGTGTTGCAACAGATCCATAGTGTTGTAATCCACCAACCCTACCCCCCCACAGGAGAGGTATCTGGGCATCCCACCTAAACCTGTGCTTATATTAACCCACTGAACTCTGTGCTTCTTGGGCTTTCCCTCACCCTGGTGGACCAAGACAGCAACCATTGCTTCAACCAACAGACTCAAAATTGCCACTATCAGGTCTTGTCTTTGGATCCATGGGTAGTGATATCTTTCTACTCTTAAACCTTTCTCTTCCTTTCACATACATCTTTCTAAGTGTTATTTTTTTACTTTTATTTTTCTACAGATAAAACAAATATAATGAGTTGTTATTAATTTCAGTTGTTAATTAAAAATATTTTAAAATGCTTACAGGAGAATTATATATCTAACAAAACCAATGATATATTCAAATTTTATCTTTTTCCTTTTTTAACTTAGTTTCTAGAGTAATTCTCTTTTCAGCATGATTTCATGGAAGAAAGAGCAACATTTTGTATCTCAGTTTGCCATCATGTCTTATATAAGCCACAAAATACACACTGAAAATTCTGGAATAATAATAATCTAAGCTTCTGAAAAACAGAGTCCCTTTAAAAGTGTGAACCAAGCTGGAAAGGAAATGACTCATTTGTGCAGTTGCTTGTTTTGAGGGTGAGGAAGAGAGCTGTGTACTGCACGTAGAACAATTTTGCAATAAAAATCCTTGAGTGGTCACTGTCTCATATTTTTATCTCGGAAAAGTTCATTCTGCACCTCTCAGTAATACGTGGGATGCTGCTTAGGTTTTATTATCCCCTACAATGATTTCATGTTCTCCCATGGCAGTTTGTTCCAGTACTTAAATGTCCAAACACTCACAGAGGCTCTCTCCCTTGTCAATCACCATGTACGTTCTTTAGTATAGCTTGAGTCTATAAATCCTTTTTAAGATTTTGTAGACTCATAAGGTTTCTTTTTCAGTTTATCCTCTTCTATTTGAATAAGAGAACTACTTTTTCTCAGTGTAGGTCATTCTCTTATTCTTATTTCACATCTTTTACCATTGAATTTCTCTGATTTCCTCATGGTTACACAGTGATCTTGTCCATATCAACACTATGGTACAAGCTATACCATTGCACTTGTGCAGTTTTGCTCGTATTTCACATATATATGCATGTGTATGTAAAATTGTATAAAACATATTATTTTATTACAAATCTACACTGCCTTTCTGATTTTATGTTTGGGAACATTTTTTTTATATTGTGTTTCAATACAATAGCATTTTTTATATGCTTTCTTGATAGGAGAGTGATCAAGCACAGGAACAGGTTGCCCTAGGAGTTTGTGGAGTCTCCCACTTTGAACACATTCAAAAGAAGTCTGGAAATGGACCTGGGCAACTTGTTTTAAATGGTCTTTCTTGAGCAGGGTATTGGACTAGATGATTTTCAGCAGTCCCTTTTAATATCAACCATTAAGTTATTCTGTGATAAACCACTGTACTTAGGAGTAACTGCTCTGCTAGATTTCTCTCTAAATATAGAGATTCTTTCTGCCTTTTTGTAGAGACTACACATGGCACGTGAGGAATAATGATGACAGACATGATACTTCATGTGTGTGCTGGTTTGGACACAAATCGAGGAGGAAAGATCATCCCACGACAAAGTGTTTTGTCCAAACCACTTTGTCTTTTTTGTCATTTTAAGGAACTGGACTTGCCACAGATTATCAGTTTGATTTGCTTCATTCCTTTATTCTTCTACTTCAAATGTCTGTTAACAGTCTGTACAACGATTTTAACTTACTGCTCATTAAGTTTATGTCTAACTGAATAAGTTATTCCTGAATGAATATTAAACTACCCTTTGGATACTTGAATAACCAAGCATGTAAAATGAAGCTTAGTGCTTGCAGGGGGTGGCTTGATTTAAGGCTTATCTATGTATTTTTACTTTATAAGTGAACTCTATTTTTGTTTGAAATCTTGTATAAAGGCATACAAAATACTGAACAATGTCAACACCTTTTATGAATTGATCGAAATAATAATCTACCTATTAAAACAACAACCTCAAACTTTTTGTGCATTACTTTGACACGTATCTTTAGATATCCTCTAATACAGATTTAAGAAAAAAATAAGTTTTTAGAATGCTGACAACCAAGTACTCAAAAGTAAGAGAAAATTCAACATAATTACATGTATTTTTTGCATATATTTTCATGATAGTGATATATTTTTATGACCAATTCCATAGTAATTTCAATCTATTATTCACAGAGAAACTATTTATGTTTATTCCCTTCATGTCCTTTTCACATATTTCTTTGCTTTATATAAACCACCAGAAAATACAATACAACTGAGTTGGGGGTTTGTGATGTTTGGTTTAGTTTCTTTTGTAACAACTCTTCCTCGGGTACTTCAACATCAGTGCTCTTATTCCTTTCCAAAACTCATCTTCAGAACACCCATACAAAGTGAAGAATTATTATTCACATTTTCTATAATAGAGGAATTATATCAAGACAAGTTTAAATTGTTGAAAGTTTCTAATGATTTTGAACACAAAAAAGCCATAGCAACGTTATTCAGTACTTTGTGTTCAGAGCACAGCTTTCAGTGACCAACATCAAACAGAAGAATACAGTGGATATCTGCAAGTTATTATGCAGGAATCTCAAATTAAATAATGGCCATCTGTCGAAACTTTTTACTTGAGGTGTCTTACATCACAGACAAATCCCATAGCAGATACTCTGTTTCTCCAGAATTACATGTTTGTGTAATGCAATCCTTTCACACACAGGCTCCAGTTTTCACAAGAAACTAAATGAAAATGTCTCAGTGAAAACCAATTTTTTTCTTAACCAAAATGAGCTGGGAAGATTGACCTTCCTAAGAGAAAAGGGGTATTCTCCTGAGTGATATGCAGAGTCTGAAAAGTGCTCTGTACAATTTGAGGGCAACACAGAGGTACAGAGAGGATAATGAAACAGGAAAATTTCCTGCAATCTACTGATCTTAAACATATTTTTGATTGAAAATAACAGAAACAATTAAATATGAACACTGAATTTCTAGTAATTCCAAGGATTATTCTTATTCCCCTACTTTTTATGGTTCACCAACTGCCCATGCTATTAGCTAATGTAAAATTTATATGCAGAAAAATTTCAGATATTTCCATTTTGCATGAGTTTTCACTCACCTGTAGCTCTTTTAGATGCCTACAGAATGGTGACAATTACGGTGTGCTCTTTGGAGATTTATTCCGTGCTTCTCAGATCTACTCAGCCTTCACTGATTTTCTTTTCCTCATACTCATACTATCACAGGCCTGCATTGAAATAATATGGCATTGTTCAAAACATGATTTCTGTATGATCATTGCAATTGATTTGCCTCCCCTGACTGAAGCAGCTTGACATTTTTTATCAGTGGCTTATCAGTTCCTGCTTGTTCCAGGCCAACCAGGTTAATAGCAGTGAGCTCTCACATTTGGAGAGCTTTTCTTGTCACAGCTCTCAAATCTGAAGAGCAAGTTGCTTACCACAGCTCTGCTGGTGAAAGTTTTTTCTCTCTGATCAGAAGGCAGCTGGTACCTATCTTCTTATTTAGTTTTGTCACTGATGAATTACAGGTATCTTAATTCTTGGGGTTTCAGCCCAATATTAAAAATCTGACATAGTGTGAAACTGTCCAGTATATTTTATTTTAATGTGCTTAATAATTTCTTAGCTCTCTGTCTTTTCTTACAACAGTTTTAAATTAAATTTGTGCTATAATTTGGCATTATAAATTCAATTAATTTGGAAAATATACAGGACACAGCAAATGCTTGTAAATCAGTGTTAAAATGTTGTTACTGCTTTGTAAAACACCAAATTATTTTCCTCCACCCAAGAAAAGCTATTACTTCAACTCTCATGGTTTTAAAATTATTCTCATGGCTGTCATTCTCTGACCTATAACTGTTACACCAAATCTCATTATATTCATGTTATCGACTTGTTCAATGGGTTTATGCTACTTGCAGCTTGGTTTAATCTCTGAAGTTATTTATTGGTGGTTAAAGCTCTATTGTTCCACCCATGCGAAAGCTGTTTTACAGAGAATGCGGCAACTGTTCATTGTCATTAACAAAGCAAGCAGGAATACAGAGAGAGTAGGCAAAACAGTGTAATTTCTGAGCTGCAAGTGGGACAGCTGTAGGAGTGCCTACATGAAACCTTGCCTGTTCTGTTATACACCAATATATTTTCTTGTATGTTTGAGCATCAGAGAAGAAGCCAAAAGCTTTGGTAAGGTCAAGGGAGGAAAAACAAAGTGGTCTGGAATTAACTGTCATAGTACATTAATGACGTTGAGTTTTGATCCATTGATCAAGGGTAAAGCCAATGAATGGAATAAACTCTTCAAGGACATTGTCAAAATAGAACTGATAGAAGAGTCTTCATTACTTTTATTTTTTGTATACTTTCAGCGCTCTTTTGCAGCAAGAATTTCTTGTTTGATTTTGTTACAACTGTTTGAAAAATACTTTTTTTTTTTTTAATCTGATGAGAAAGAAAGCTGTAGTTCATGAGAATAAAAGTTAGGGAGTATTAAACTTAAACTGTGAGATGTATTTTAAAAATATCTTTTAAAGTTTTACCAAAAAATACATTATAGGCAAAACCAGAGCTTCTTATAAGGAAAAAAGTAAACCTGTTGTTGAAATCCAATTTTTTACACAGCAGATAAAAAAAAACATGCAAGCAAAAAAACTTCAGCTGAAAAAAACCACAATTGACTAAATGAAACATTCAGACTTTATTTTGACTATTATGTACTAAATTCTGGGTAAATTGAAAGAAAAACAAAATTATTTATTTATTCATTTAAAGAAAGCAAATAAATTAATAATTCTATTTATTTGTGTATACATAAATTTTTTGCTTTGTATTTGAAAAAAAATTCCTTGAAAAATTTCAGTGATTATTTTAAGAGTGAATTCACCAAGGGGTGAATCCATCTGCTGCTCTTTAATGAATGGTGGCACCAAAAAGAACAAGCATCTTTCAGGTTTATAAGTAAAAATGATTGAATTATTTTATTTTGGTGTCTTCCTTAATGTACCAATGACAGCTATGGGAAAGTCATCCGTCATTTATGTGGGATGGGGACTAAATAATTTTTAGTGTTGTTAGAATTACTCTTTAAAAACAACACTTCTAAGATATTTTCTTTCTTTCTGAAGGACAAGAATGATGTCTGAATGATACTTGCTCTGAGATTTTCCGAAGGACTACAACGAGACTGATGAGCCTCCTGTTTCCTGAATCACCCTGCTGTACCATTTTGAGAATGAATACAGGATTTGCCTTTCTTCATTTGTTAATGGCCTCTCCAATCTTCAAAAGATTTCTAAGGTGATAGACTGAGATCTTGTAAATATATTGGCCATGTTTCTTGGAGTTAACCATGGGGGTTTTCATGGGTTGAAATCTCTCCAGTAACCCCGATTCAATTCTCATCCACATCTGGTCATCCTCCTTGGATTCTGTCTCTCTAGTCATAGGTGCCTTTGAGATCTTGTCTGCAAAAGCTCAGGCAAGGAAGGCACTGGGTACCTCAATCTAGTCTGTGCCCACAGCCACTAAATCACCATCCTCACTGAGTAATGGGCTTCCATTCTCCTTAGATGTTCAAAATAATGCAGTGGCAAAAGGTCTCCCTTTTGCCCGCACTGTCACTTGCCAGTTTAAATTCCAGCTGAATTTTGACTTTCCTCATGGCATCACTGCATGACCTGCTTTTAAATTCCTCTTTTATACACTGTCTCTCCTCCTACCACCTATAGAAAGCTTCTTGTGTTGTAACTGAATCATGACATTCTTGTCTAGGCAAAGCCATGCAGGAGAAATGACCTACACTGACTGTCTTACAGCCTGATACTTCCCAGATATGAAATACAATGAAGTCACAGTATCTTAAAATCTTTTTCCCTGTGTCTTGCCTTTCTTTCTTCACTTTCAAGGACAATTAATTGTATAACATGAATTAAATCCAAATTTCATGTCTTGGTTAACTGAAACGAAGAGAGTTATCATTGCCTGTTAAATTTTATACCCTCTTTCTGTAGGAAATTACCTTAAATGAAATAGCAATTAAATGTATGGTAAAATGTTAGAATTAAAGTAGATTTCATAATGGCACACAGAATAGATACTTACTGATAGATATTGCAGTCCCTAAATGAAATAGAAACAGGCCCACTGAAATACTTCTGGAAACCTAAATCTGTATAGTTCTTGTCTTTCTAAAATAAGACAAAAAGCATCATCCATAGAAATTGCACTGTTCTAGTTGAAAGGTTGACAGACAGACATAGAGAATAAATTTTCAAAGCAAATACTGTAATCCAATAAATTTAATGTACGTACCATTAAGGATACATTTCCTACTGCTGATACTCTGCAGGACACTACATCATGTGCTGATAGTCCATTTCATTGCAGTATTTTTAACTGTATGAAAGTATTAATTTACAGTATGCAAGTTAATGAAATTTTTTGAAAGATTAGTATAGTCTGTTTTAAAATTTAAAGACCCCATGCAGTTTTATAGTACCAGTGCATAGATAAAATGTGCAAAGAAAATCAAAGTATCAGTATGCCAAAGCAAATTTACTTACTATATAGTTTGAGTGGAGCAGCTTTAATTGTTTGCCAACATTTCCCAGCAAGCTGGCAGTCCTGGAATGCTGCTACCATGATGTATTGAAATCTCAAATATGTGCGCCACCAAACTGCATCATATTTCTTTGAATTCCAGGGTTGCTGTAGTATCCCAAATCCCAAATTTGATTTTTTTTTGTGTATGTTGGAATAACGGTTGCTCATGTGACAGACATAAAAGAGAAAGAAAAAAAGAAAGAGAAAGCAGTATAATTTTATGAGAAGAATGAAAGGACATTTATTTTGCAGCAAACTACTTTTATCTCTATATACTCAGGGAATGTTTTCTAAATCAGGTCTTTCAATGGGTGTCTCTATAGTAAACACATATCCACATGACCTTTTAGAATCTGAGGATCATAGAATATCTTGGGTTGGAAAGAACCCACAAGGATCATTGAGTCCAACTCCTGGTCCTGCACAGGAAACCCCAAGAGTCACACCCTGTGCCTGAGAGCATTGTCCAAATCCTTCTTGAGCTCTCTCAGGCTGATGCTGTGACCACTTCCCTGGGGAGCCCGTTCCAGTGCCCAAACAGCCTCTGGGTGAAAAAACTTGTCCTAATATCAGACAAACATTACATTTTTGTTATAGCTTAAGAAACATCTAGCCACCAAAAAGCAGGGGTATGTCAAGCTGCATAATATACAAATTATAATACCTTAGTCACTTAAGGATCACCACAGAATTCAACTGAGATGAAGATCTGATTCCTGCCTATGAAGAGAAAGAACACTCCTCCTCCATTAAATAAATTATTTTCTCAACTAAGTGTCTTATTTTGAGAGAAAGGATTGCTACATTTACCCCAAGGAAAACTTCATAAAAGTTAAAAGACAAAATACTATTTCCCCAACAGACATCTCATTTGTTTTTTGAAGGCTAAAATAGAATGCCAAAAGCAGGAGGAAAAAAAAACTAGAGATGAAACTTGGTCTGGATTTTTTTAGCAGTCATTTCTTTTCAATGACAGAATTTACAGAGGAATAATATCAGAAGTAAAGTTGCAGATAACTACCCCTGTAGTTGGGAATCTTACTTCTGTTTAAAAGAGATAACTCATGTTCATTACTAAATTGCACCCAAATATTTTGCTATAGAACTATACATTGCTGACTGAAACAGGACAGAAGTACTCTAGGTATTAAAATTCACTTTAAATGTCTTTGTGGTTCTTTATCTTCTGTATTTTTTTTTTTTTTAATTTTCACTAAAGAACTTCTGAACTACTTTTCTGTATAAATTAACCTTACTGCTGAGAGAAAACATGATAACCTCTTTATTCAGAGAGCTGACTGAATAGAACAGAACTTGGATCTGGATACTACTGCTTAAGTTAGGCAGTATAGCTGAAGGAGTTTAAAGGTCAGGAGAGGGAATTAGAACGGTATTTGTTCTACACTTCTAAACTGTATGATTGATACATGTATATATACAAGAGGATACCACCTTGCCATGTAATAACCAAAACAGTGGTTTCCAAAACCATTGTATTCTTCATTTACAAGACTAGCTTTCACAAAGAACTGCTCAAAATTTAGGCATGACTTTGAATATTTGTTTACTAGTTTGATTTTGCCCAGATGTAGTTGATGGTTACCTAGTTGCCCATGGGGAAGTATACATGCATGTCATGAACTTTCCAAAATATCATTTTGTGAGCTTCCTATGATACTTCTGGAACAGCTCTTGGCAAATGCTGGATGAAGCAAATTCTGAATATATTCGGGTTGTTTTCCTCCATATTTTTAATGGATACCTTACCATGAAAATATTTCTTTAAAATAGAAATGCTAACACCTGACACCCTTTTCCTGTTTCAGTGTTTTGAGTAACACTCTTTCAGCACTCCATTGCATCCAGTACATTGTCTTTATTACATGAAAAAAAAAAAGACAGAATAATCTGCCTGTTATTTTGGCAGGAAAAAGGCTTCTGACAGGCTTAAAAATGCTCTTTACTCAGGAGAATACTACCTGCATGTCCCTGTCCCAAGTGATTTACTTAACTTACCGAAGCATCCAACTTCTGAACTGTTTGAATTTTCTTCGTAACTAATGAGATTAGGTCAGCCACTCTAAAAAAAAAAATGCTTGTGAACTAGTTCTGAGATAAGGTGAAGCTCAGACTAAATTGGAAAATTTCTAGTCAAATATTCATATAAAATTGCATTGCTGTTTTGAATTTCTTTTTCTTTCCATCTTCACTTTTGATCACTCTCTATGTTTTGAAAATATTATGCTTTTATCAAAACCATTTTTTATGTTGTCATGCACATTTTCAACACATAAAACCACAGTTACACAAAATGACAGACAATTAGTTTTTAATCACCTTCAGTGGAAATGGAAATGTAAAAAAAAGCTCGTTTCTGTTGATCATTATACTGCTAGCAGAGAAAATGTCAAAACAAAAGTAATACTTTGTGAAACACAGTTTTCCCATGCACACAAAGCGTTAGTCAGGATTTTGAAAGGATGTAACAAATTGATATAATAGCAAGTGAAAAATGCAGTACTGGACAGATTACTCCAGGTGAGGTCTCACAAGGGCAGAGAAGAGGGAGAGAATCATCTCCCTTGCCATGCTGGCCACATTTCTTGTATTTCAGCCCATTGTGGTTGATTTTCTTCATCTCACTCTCATTGCTAAGGATATTAAAGAGCATCAATGCCAAGAAAGAGCCCTGAGGGACATCACTGGTCACCAGCCTCCACCTAGACATAGAGCAGTTGACCATAACTCTGGTTGCATGTATTCATTCATCCCATTCACTAGCCACTGAATAGTCCACCCTTCATAGCCATGTCCTTTAAATTTGGAAATAAGGATGCTGCATGGGACTGTGTTGAAGGCCTTACTGAAGTCTAGGTAGATGACATGAGTCACTCTTTCCTTGTGGACTGTTGTAGTCACTCCATAATAGCAGGACACCACTTTGGGCAGGCACGGTTTGCACTCAGTAAAGTTGTGTTGGAGGTCTTAATTCAAATAAATTTTTTCTTGTTACATATTGACAGTTCTGTTTAAATTGTTTAGATATTTTAATGAATTTGAAGTCTTCATATTTTTTATTGCTTTTTTACACACTTCATTCATGCCACATCTATGTGTAGGTAATTAGAATTCATCAGTTGTTGTGCTCTTTCTGCATTAGAAAACTAGTTTGGAACACATTTTTTGGGAAGCCAATATCCACCTTGAACTGATTATGAAATATTATGATATTGTGTGATTTTATGAAGCAAACAAATTAAAAAAGTCAGATACTTCGTTAAAACTGCACAGCAAGTTTTCATTTCAGTGTGGTGGGTTTGTTAATGACTGTAAATATTTCTATGACAGACAGTGTCATATTTTCACAGAAACAGATTGTCCTTCAAGGATATAAAACAAACAAACAGACAAATAAACAAAACCACAAGAAAACTCTGGCATGCAGGGACTGCTATTAGAAAACCTAATAATTGTATTCTGTCACCACAAACAGAAAATAAAAATGGTAAGTTTATTAGCAAGGGTGAGTATGATAAGGTTGTTGTAGCTGCCAAAGTTGGTTGGCAATATGTGCAAATGAGATTTGCTTTATAAAAATATTTAAAGTTTGAAATGCCCATTGTTTTTTCTCAATTTTTTTTTCTGTTTTAGTAAATGTGATGCACAAAAGTAGAAAACATTTTAAAATGTGTCACTGCTTTGAATGTGCTACAGTTTTACAAAGAAATGTTTCTTTTTGTGCATAGAATGTAAGTAACTTATGGTTAGGGAATTTTTGAGAAGATATTCACTAGTAATAGTTTCAGTGTTACTCCTGTATTGAATATAAATGGAATCGCTGGAATTCTGTAAGATCTGAGCCTCTGAGATTTATTCAGATTCTCTTCCCATTGCCTCTTATGCTTTTAAACAACATTCCTGCATGCAGAGAAGTGACTGATAGAGCAGATATGAAGTGTTTATTGAATAATGAATGCAAAAATTGTCAAGATAAATCAAGGATAAGGCATTTAATAAATTGAGAACTCAACAACTTTTCTGCAGTTAGGGACTTCCACTGAATGCTGAAAATAGCTAGATTTATTCTTATTCATTTTGTATTTCTGTGCCCTGGATGAAGTATTTCAATATGCATTCAGAGAAGGGGAGGCTGTCAGGCAAATGGGGCAATGTCTTGACTGCCCTTACTGTTTCATTTTTTTTTTTTAGATTTTCATGTTGCTGCTCGTCAGAGTGGTTACTGATCACTTCTCACCCAAAGTCAAGCATAGATTCCATTGTAGATTTCTTCCCCTTGATACTGACCAGCAGAGAAGTAATTGCTTGTGATACTAGATATGAAGTATTTAATCCACTTTACTTTTGAAGTACTTACTACAATTTCTACTTGTGTCTCCTTTGGTCCCATGCAAACACTTTAAGAGATACAAATTTTTTTGGATTTATTTGTCAGCAGTGTATTTCAGGATTAGGTAAATCTTGTTAAAAAAGCTAGCAATGTAGATCACAGCCTGCATTCTTAAGAAGTTAATCTACACTAGAACCCATGTTTTGACAAAGCAACCTATTTCTCAGGATATATTAAATGCACAGTGGTCCTTATTATCAGGTCCATTAGTTTTCATATACCAAAATTTTTGCCTTAATTAATTTATACTCTCCTTTTGAACTTTGAGAATGATTTTTTTTTCTCAGTTTTATGAAATACATGCTGGAAATGTTTTTCACTTTTATGAAATACATGCAGGCAATGAGACGTAGTTACATCTGTACCACTCCGATGACTTTTTTCCAATGATAGTTGTCAATTCTCAAAACAGGTTTGTGAGACAGTAATTGAGCGTGAGTGTTCAAATTCACCTCACAGACTGAAATATACAGTCCTTGATAAAAACTTGTTAGAATTAAGGTGCTTAGGTACTCAATTTCCATCAATTTGTACTGATTAAAGCCCGCATTGAAAGGCAGAGGATCTAAATTTTTTTTAGTAGCCTACCAATGCTGAAAGGTTCCTAGTGGGAGTCTCTTAAAACACCTAACTCCTGTCAATTTCAGTGCTGGTGCTATTTATGTCTCAACATATGGATTTGAAAGTTGGAAATCCACCAAAGACACTAGCCAATATCTAAATGTCTCAAAGGAAATGGATGAGGAAAACATGAAGTATTAAAATGGAATTGATTTCTAAAAAATGCCAAAAGCCATCAGGGAGGCCAACTCCTTTTCTAAGAGTTAGGTTATAAAGAGAATAATTACATTTGATAATGTGGCGAAAACAGAGCTCGAGTATGTCCTGTAGCAGGAGGGCTAAATCTACTAATCAATGGTAAAGAAGTCATAAAACACCTGTGGGAACACAGAGATGTTCCTGACTGGAAGACTTTTTTGCAGAGAACTCATATGAGACTTTACAACACAGAGGATTATGATGAAGGAGGAAGGATAGAAGCACAAAACTTCTATCTTCCTCTCTTTCTTTTTTTCTGATACCACAGGAAGGAATCAGATTTATACCTAGGGGACTAAGTAGTAGAAGGATTATTCCAGCCCTGACACTTCTTGGCACAGCACAGTAGAGACTATGCTGAGGTCTCTGCCATGGAAAGCTTAGTCAGCTCTTGGTGTGGCATATCACAAATTGTGTCTTTGGGGTGGTAAGGACAGAGGAGATGAAAGGTAAACTATGACATAGGTAAATCACTAGCAGTTAATGTTAAATAGAGTAAATGGTTTTACTTCTCCACACCAAACCTGCTCATAGTTTCACAAATGATGTGTTCTACATTTTAGACATATTGATCATAGCCACAAGGAGTAATCCAAAGGGAAAGAGAACCTAAACTGGTACTACAGAAATCATCTACAGGAGCTTCTGCTCTCCATCTGTACCAAGGCATGAGGTACAAACTGCATAAAACCATGCTGGATCCATTAGGTCAAAACAGAGCTGGAACTTTTGTCATCACAACAGTCAGGTAGAGTTTAACAGAGTTAAACAGTGAAATTGCATCAGAAATTAGATTAATGAATCTTTCAGTCTGCATGCAGTGCCAGATTTACTGTATTCCACTCTTTAGTTTTCCTTAGTAGTGAAGTATTGAGTTATATTGAAAGGAAACCAAATACAGTAATTTGATCTCACTCGGCCAAATTAAAATATAATTGTTTATACACATTTATGCACCACATAAGTTATGATATGCCTTGTAATTTTTGATGCTAGCTTTGATTAATAGATATCCAAAAATAATAATAATCAGCTTCAAGAAAATTATCTTCCAAATCTTGAATGACATTCCTTGGATCTAACACAGTAAAGCTGCACGATAAACCTTAGAGCAGAGTGACAATTAAGTTCACCAGAATTTAATAAAAACAGACAATCATTAAAAAAATAGCAAATTTTTGTTATTGAGGAAATCAGTTTACTCAAAATATTTTACATAAAAATATTTTTTTATTTCCCTCATGATTTCTCTTGTGTCAAAGAATAAACTCAAAAACCTTTTACCTAAGTGGCCGTGAATGATGATTGGCCCTGACAACAGTTATTGTAAAGAATTATAGATTAGAGATGGAAAAAGTGGGAGTTGGTCCACAAGCAAGAAGAAATTTAAAGGGATGATCAGAAAGAAAGAAATATAGAACTATGGAGATGAACCTGAAAGAACTGGAGCAGGGTATTTGGAACAGGTAGACAAAAGTGACTGGCCACAGCCTGTGGGGGAGAGATTCAAGACCAGAAAGCAGAATTTCCTTCTTCCTCATGGAGTGCTTTTATTCCCATTTACTTGGCCCTTTCCACGAAGACAAATTTAGCACATATGTGCACGCACACACAGACACATGCACACACACACACACAAAACCCCNAAAAAAAAAAAAACACAAAACAAAACAAAAAAACTGAGAAAGAGAAAAGAGAGAAAAAAGGAATTTTGTTGTCTTTTTCACTCTGAGCTACAGCAAAGTTATTAGATGAGGTGTGCTTTATCACTGAAATGTCGTACATCAAATATTAAGGCAAGCAACATCAAATATATTGTGCCACCAAGTTCATTTATCTCCTGCTAAGCCATCGGAATTATTTACTGTCAAATTATATTACTGATATCTTCTTGAGAAACTGACAAAATAAGAGATTAGTCTGACTGAATTAGAGCAATGCACATTTTTTCACCAAAATTTACTGTACTGAGAACTATTCTGGGGAAGCTCCTAGTGAATGTACAACAGCGTGTTTACAATATCTCTCCAACTTCTGCAATCATCTCAAAAATATAACTAAACATAACAGTTAGTAGGTTCTTGAAAACACAGTTGAAACACAGCTGTGTTAAACTGACTAAATACTGGATTGAGATAGAAATATTTTAACTGAATATGTTACTGTACAAAGTACATTTTGGACTATAAAGTGATTTGCAAGGTACTTGCTGGGGAGACAGAAGGAAGGAGGTACAGGTCACTTCTCCATCAAGTTCAGGTTATTCTTTAGTCCTCAGGAGTTGTAAAATTTTGTCTTAATCATCCTTATTGGAGATAATCCACTTTTTGACACTACTTTTACTGGTCCACAGGATAATACTTCAGTATTTTATCTAGGAAGTGGAGAGTACAGTATATAGTACCCTATGCTGTCTTATTTGGATGACTGCAGAGGAAACGGTTTTAACTGGGGACTCCCACATGGCCACTGAATGCCCTGAATACCAGCTTGTTAGGTGGTTTAGTGGGCATTCTAGGGCCGAGAGCTCTCTGCCTGTAAGAAGTGACAGTCCATTTTTTCAGTGTAATAGAGTCTAGAAAAACATGGATATTTAGAATGTTGTCATAGGAACGTCAAACATCTGTATTGTAGTGTATATTTCATATATGTTGTCTTTTTCACTACTGTGGTAGGCAGGGAATTGATTCATAAGATGCAAGAAAAGCAACTTCACACACAGGTTTCAGACTAAGTAGGAGGGCTCACATCAGCACTTTTAGGAAATGACAAAGTTCTCACTTGTCAATGTGTGCAGTAACAGTGAAAAATCCATCTGGCTGAAGGTGACTGTGAAGTTAGTAGAAAATGGATTTCATAGTTTCTATGAAAATTTTAAACTCATGCATGCTCCCTTCAGACTTTAAATAATTTTCAGGAGGGAATAATTAAAGGAACTGTAACAATATCACATATTTGCGTATCTGATTGCGGTGGTTTGACAAAGGCCACTGTGTCACTCCCTTTCTCAGCTGGACAAGGGAGAGAAAATACTACTAAAGGCTTGTGGGTTGAGATAAGGACAGGGAGAGATCTCTCACCTGTAACTGTAGTGGGTAAAATGCAAGGAAATCAATTTAATTTATTGTTCACCAAATCAGAGTAGGGGGATGAGAACTAACCCAAAATCTTAAAAATACCTTCCACCCACTGCTCCCTTCTTCCTGGTTAAATTTTAGCCAGTTTTATTTCTCTCATCTCTCCTGGTGGCTCAGGGAGATGGGGAATGGGGATTGTGGTTAATTTATCACATGTTGTTTCTTCTCCTTCTTCCTCAGAGGAGGAGGAATACACACTCTACCCCTTTTCCAGCAGGTCCCTCCCACAGGAGAGAGTCCTCCATGAATTTCAAGTTCACATTCCCCTTCACATGGTCTGCAGTTCTTCACAAAGTGCTCCAAAGTGTGTCCCTTCCATAGGGTGCAGCCCCTCAGGAACAGGCTGCTCCAGAGTGGGTCCCCCACATGGTCACAAACCCTGCCAGTAAAGCTGCTCCAATGTGAGCTCCTCTCTTCATGGGTCCACAGGCCTGCCAGGAGCCTGCTCCAGCATGGGATTCCCAGAGTGTCACAGTCTCCCTTGGACAACCACCTACTCCAGCAGAGTCCTCCACAGGCTGCATGTAAATATCTGCTCTGTTGTTGACATCCAGGGGCTGCAGGAGGACGGTGTGTCTCACTGCAGTCTTCCCCATGGTCTGTGGGGGAATCTCTGCTCTGGTGTCTTGAGCATCTTCTGCCCTTGCTTCTTCACAACTGTGGTGTCTGCAGGGCTGGATGTCACATATTCTTACTTCTCTCTTCAGCTGCAACTGTACAGCAGTGTTTTCCTCTTCTTAAATCTGTCATCTCAGAGGTGCTACTACTGTTGCTGATGGCCTTGGCCAGCAGTGGGTCCATTTTGGAGCTGCAGGAGCTTCTGGCAGTTTCTCACTAAAGCCACACCTGTAGCCCTCCACTACCAAAACCTTGCCATGCAAACCCAACACAGAAGTTATTTGGAAAAGTAACAACATATTACAATTTTTTAGGTGTTTCTGATGTTCTTTTTGAATCTACATCACACTCATATTTTTATCCTATCTGAAAATCCTTCCAGAAGTCTCTTGTTCAGCACCCCTATTGAAAACTAGTCTTAACACATCTCGGCTCTTTGTATATCATCATCTGATTGTTTCATCACACCCACTTTCAGATTATTCCACCTCTCTTCAAAACTGTCAATTCCTGTGCCTTGAACCTTAGTCATATTATTTTGACACTTGTATCACACATGCACCCTACAGTTTCTCCTCTATGATGAAAATTTGCACACAGTAATAAGTGAAAGGCACCGAGACCTCTTTGCTCCTGGGTTTCTTGCATGACACGCAGTTTACTGATCTCTCATCTACTCCCAAGAGCAGTAGAAAGTCTGTGGAGCTTCTTTGTATTCAAATACTCAGTCCACCATATAGAGACGCATATAGAAATGGGGAAGAAATATTGTAGGAGTGGGTGATGAGTTCACTTTCATGACTAAGAGTGTGAGCATCTTTGTCCTATCCCCTATCCACAGTACATAATTTGCTGCCTGAGTCTCAATTGATGGACCAGGTCAGAGCTGACCAGTCATCCTGTTACTATCATCAATGCTTTTTAAGTAATTCTGTTCAATTTATTTAACTAATAAACTTTGAATCAATTTAATTAGTTTCCCATTGTTTTAAGGCATTTAAGGCATGTGTCTACCTTTAAGCAAATGATTAATTGCATTACTTTCAAAGGATGACTAATAGCACTTTAAAAAGGTTTAAATACTTCTTTGAAGATAACCCTAATTTTTACACTACAATAACAACTGTAAGTGAAGGCTTAAGACATCTAATCATCAATCCTTTCTTCATTTTATCAAAGAGAACAAGATTGTTCTTAGATCCTACATCTACACTGAGTTTCTGTGACATGCAGCTGCTTAGAGTCAAGCATTTAATTCTTGGTCCCCCTATCAGTGTAGTTCTATAACCAAACCATGGCTGGCTGCAGCTTATCTTAAAATTCCCTTTAAAATGCTAGCACCACTACAGAGGAAAATTTCAGTTAAATTTACTGAAAAGCTACTACAATTCCGTGTCTGCCAATTACGTACTTGTACCATACGAAATAGCACCCTACATTTCATGCTTCAGAGCATAAAAAATCATAAAGTAATTTAGTCATGCACATACAGACACAAAAAGGGAGCTGCATGGACAATACTCTGAGTATTGGAGGGTAAGGATATTGCTTTCTGGCTGTGGTAACAGGCAAATATTGTAATTTTATTTTTGTTACAGCTATCTGAGAGTTCCAGTAACAGTATTTGTTCCACATGAATCAATTGGTAGAAGTAAAGTCTGGTGACATGGAAAGAATATGGAGATATTGCTTGCCACTGTAAGAAGAAAATTCATGTGGCTGAAGCTCAACTTGAGTTGAAGCTACCAGAACTGTGGGGAACAACAAAGAGTTTTTTCTAATACAATAATGGCAATAAACAGTGTAAAAATAACGCTTAATCCATTATAGGATGAGGATGATAATTTCACAAACAGGGATATGGACAAGGCAGAGGTATTTAATGCATTTTTTGCCTCTGTCTTCCACAGCTGAAACCCTAGAAATCTGTGGGGCCTGATGATATTCATCCAAGGATCCTCAAAGCATTGGATGATGTCATCACAAGACCTCTTTCAATGATTTTTCAGCAGTCTTGGGAATCCTGAAAGGTCCCATCTGACTGGAAGCTGGAAAATATTATCCTGATTTTCAAGGAGGACAAGAAGGAAAACCCCAGGAACCACAGGCCTGTCACTGAAGCCTCACTTCTGGGCCTAGTAAACTTATGGAGAAGATTATTCTGTGAGGTATTGAAAAACACCTGAAAGACAATGGAATCATTGGTCACAGCCAGCAAGCTGGGAGAGAGAAGAAGGAAGGAGTGACTGACTCACACAGCATAAAAGGTTATGACAATCCATTTGGTGAAATAGCCACAGTCTATTGTGTCTGCAATATTCTTGACTACATGCCAGGTATTGCATGTGTTGGGACTCCTGATTGTATGAATTATTCCACAGAAAATAAATAAATAAATAAACTTCAAAAAGTAAATACACAATTTTACACATTTTAAATGACTCCTCATGCTCTTCTATCCTTTTACTTCTGGTCACATTGATTTCAGCAGAAACAAAATTGGTACCTTGATAGCTGGAGATCTGGGTCTTCCCACTGTCCATCTCTTTAATATGTGAGTAACTAAAATAAGGTTATAACACCTCTGACCCACCTCTTTCAAACCAAGTATTGAGACAGATGATGTTAGAAGGCATTAGTCAATAGTCCAGAGATATTTATTCCTTAAATTTCAATTTTCTTTGTTTGTAAGTTGGTCATAATTACTTTTATTTTTGTGTGGAGGGAAGTTGGCCCTCAAAATCTCCCAGGGAGGAGTTAATAATCTGTTTACTTAACAGAAACTGAGGAAAAGGTGAGTGAGGTAAAAAGTCTGCCTGTGTTTATATAGAGCTAAAATATACACCACAAGCACAAGCACTAATGCACACAGTATAAATAACAGGTATGTTCTGATCTAAAGTGTCAGAATGACAACCTCTTTAAATTCTTTTAAATGCTTCATAGGAGCAGAACCTGCCCATTTAGATATTCAGTGGCATGAAAAGTGCTAGCTGTTGGACAGATGAATAAGATTCATGTTGACAGCTGCTTATAGCTCTTTTGGCTGCTATTTATAAAGTGGGGAGGTGGGGATACAAATCTGTCTGTGTCAGCCTAGATGTTTTGATTTCACTATTGCAGGTGATAGTGGTAACCTATTACATGTGGTAGATGCTCTATAAATTAAGCACAGTGTCATCACCAAGGGGCACCTGCTCTGTTATTAGTGCAGACTGGTTGAAGCTGTTCTGAGGAATGTGGTTCACAGCCATTAGTGTTTTCTTCTGTGGTTTTTGGTTACATCCTGACAGCCACACTGGAACTGTCACGTTCCAGTCCATCTCCCACAGTTTCTTACATCAGCTTGGAAAGCATGTATCAAAAAAACACCTGAAAAATGTTAATTTCTTGCTATCAGGATTTTCAGAAAACATCCTGATAGATCTTCATGTTTAGAAAAGTGAAATTCAGTAATGAAAGGGACCTAATGATTTCTTCCTACAAAGGAACTTTTTCCCAAAATAGTATTTACTGAATATTTGCTATCTTGTATTTACCAATGTCTTTCCTCCGCTTATCTGTTTTTAAAATGTGCCAGAAAATATGGTTTCTAAAACTAACTGTGGGTGAATATTCTATGACAAGGCATTTTCACTGACACCCAGACTAAATTTCTATTATTAATATTACTATTATCATTATTACTACTACTATTATTTTACTCTTTGAAATTATGTTTTGTGTTATGATAAATAGCTCCCACTCCCGCATATTTGCAGCCTTCTGACATTGTTAACACTAGTGAATATAGAAAATACAGCACAGAGAGCATCTATTTTCACTAACAAATTGGGTCAGTTGAAATAGGCATATTCTCCACTCATGCAGGGTGAAATATCTTTCTTTTCCTGTGCTCATAGAAGTATAAAATCTGAATGTACCAACAACAAATTCTGTCAACATACAGGGCTACCATGAGTTCAGAAACTGTTATGGGAAAACATCTGTATTTCTAAATGGGAAATAGCCATTAAATTCTGTTCTTTGTCTGGCATATGTAAATACTTCAAATATTTTTTTTTCATATTTTCTTTTTCTCTTACTCTATTTGGGTATTTTGCACAACATCCATAACCATATGATATCAGTGCTTTGAGTTTTGATATACAACCCTTATTCACCTTATTCACACCCTTGTTCAAAGTGTGAATGGATTTACGACTTGAATAATTTTCTTCACCAAGTCTTCATGGGGACCTAGATTTCATATTGGCTAGTGATGTACTGAACCAGTGAAATAAAATCTCATGTACAAACAAGAAGACTCATCTGAATAAACAAACAAAGCTAAGAGCAGTCTGGGAAAAAAGCAATAAATATGTAATCAGAACACAGAATCAGGCCACCATGAAGTTCTTCAGATTTGCCCTGGATCTGAGCTGAATTCCTATAATGCCTTCATCTAAGTCACCTACCAGATGTCTTTTTTACTGGCTTTCCACACAGAAATTTGCTGTTCAATGCAGCCAGTGTTCAGCACTAGAATTTGGCAGAAACCTGTCTTGCTCAGCAATATTTATCAGCAACGGGAAATTCTAAAACAAGTGAGGGAAACAATTATGTGTAATTTCATGCAAATGTGACCATTTGGAAGAGAGAAATGCTCCTCAAAATTAGAAAAAAAAATTTAGGCATGTAGATTTGTTTTTTTTAATATTTTTCAAGTCCAGGTTAGAAAACTGATCTTACATACATAGCATGGTTTATCAGTAATGGCCCTCAATAGTCAGCCTGGAACTGGTTAAAAGGCCTCAGTACAAGGAGCTGCCTGACAATGTCTTCCCTCTGCTATTCTGCCAAACTAATGCATTTATACTGGTTTTGAGACTCAAATTACACAGTGCTATCTGGACTCATTAAGCCATCTGATAAGCTCCTTACCCTTGGTACCTCCATTTCACAGGGTAATCAAAGCTCTGAAACCAAAAGGTCAATTTGCACATAAAATGGTGTTTGAATGGCCAGGACGAATATTGACTTGTACTACCCCTTTTTCTAAGTAAAAACTGTAAAGCAATTATAATTTCCATGCAGGCACCTCCATGACAGGCCTGCTGTCTCCACACTGTAACAGGCCCACAGACGTACAAAACTAAAAAAACTTGCAAATGCTTAATGCTTAATCCTAGTCATTCCAGTTGGTTCATAGCTTCCAACATAAATAGTCCACTGAAGGAGTCTATACAATGCATGGGCATACTCTTACCTCGGTTTCATATTGCTTTAGGCCCACCACATTAGAACTACATGAGTTAGAGTAAACATGGGAGAAACCGTGCTAATAATTTCAATTATCTGTGTAGAAATTTAATGTTCATTCATGATCCCTCTCTAGCAATCAGTGAACACCCATACCCTGAGCATATTCAATCCAATCCTACAAGATGTCTAAATTATAAGACTTTTCCTTTTACTCCAGATAGAGTTCTGCTTGGATCAAATCCCAGCAGTTAGCTGGTATTTAGGATAGTAGAAATAAGTGATTTAAACTTCACTCTTGTACATTTTTTGTTGGGAGCCATTAGAATGGTAACTATACACCTACTGGAATTTCAGAATAAAGGAAGATATCATTCAGAATAATAAAAACTATTTTGTGAACCCTCTAATTTGATTTCATGACAAGAACAAGGAGATTAATTAAATCTGAAGAGTTGCTGAAGACAAGTTAAGAGCTATAAACAATGAGTTAAATAAAATCTAGTGGCAGGGAGTTTGTTTACAGATAATTTTAATCTTATGGGGAGTAAAGAATAAATAAGATTTAGTGTCATTTCTTTCAAAGTATGCCAATTACATACAGTGGCTCTACCCCTCATCCTCTCTGTCAAAATGTATTTTTTTTTTTAACTGTTACTATTGTATAAGTTTATAGAGTAATTTAGACTGGAAAAGAGTTTCTGGGATCATGTGATCAAAACACTTCCCCTTAGGCAGGCAGACCCCAACCTGTATTGCCACATGGGATTATTCAACCTCCGATGCAGAACTTCACTTTTGTCTCTACTAAGTTCACCTAATATTTCCAGCTTGTTGAGATTGATCTGAATGGCTTGGAGATTTTATGTTTTATTTTTCTTTTCCCAGTTGCATTCAATCTTTTCCCAACAGTCCTCATTAATTTCTGATAAATCATGAAAGTCAAAGCCCTGACTTCAATATCAGCCATGCAAACACATGTTGACCTGCAAGATGACCATCTACCATTGGCTGAAGTGATATCTTTTTCTCTATAAAATATATTGAAAATCACACCTATTATAAATTTCTGTTAAAGAAAAAAAACAGTTCTTAGTAATTTCCTGGTATAGATCAGTGATTCTTGAGTATTCTTAATTGAGAGGGTGTTTAAATTTTCTTATGGTGTGTGAAGCACTTTATCACTTACCATGTAAATCTCTACAGAAAAGGTGATGATAACATTCTTAGCATTGATAAAAGATTATGGTGGTGACAAAAATTGTAATTTGACAGGCATTATTAGAAGTCTTTTCAACGATCAGTGTCGATACTGAACTCACAAATGTTTGGACTTGCATTTTTTGCACTGAACATTTTGCAATGAACATTAGATAAACTCCCAAACCAATAGGTGGTGGCTGAGTTGCAAGGATAGGTATTTTAAGTAGCATGGTTTATTTGCTCAGTGACAATGTGACATTAACTAAGTCTGTATCAAGGTTTTTTGTAGAGTTTTCCCATTATCTTGCTAATTTTTGGCATAGGTACTGACAGTTTAATAATGTCTGTCTAAATAAATGCATCCTTGAATAACACTTTGGAAAAATAGGAGGTTTATGTTTCCTAGATGTACTTCACAATTATTTAATAACAATCTACTACGCTTGGAAATGTCAATTATCATGTAGATGTTCTTTTGTCACAATAGCTACTTGTGTTATCATGTGTTACATTGTGATGGATTAGGCTTGAGAGACTGTCTTGTATTAGTATAAAGGGAGATTTACAACTCTTTGTCATTCACTTGTCTTTAGTTATAACTCTTTATTTCAGTTCTGACTTGGAGATATCACTTTAGGAAAAATAATTGTTCTCACTCTCATTATTCAGTATACTCCAAGAATAATAAGTATTATTTATGCCAATAGCTCATGCCATTAATCCAATTTATTTAAAAAATAAACTTCTTCCAGGCACTTATAGTTATCATTTCATTATTCACAAAATGAAAATTATATCAGCTCAGTATATACCTGTCAAACTATGCAGGAACAGAAAGCAAAACATGTTTTGCCTCAAAAACTTTAAGGTCTGTCTCCTTTTTACCTGTAAACACTCTTGGATGTATGTAAACAACTTATAAATTAGCTCTTTGGTATGAACTGTGGAATTCAGGCCTGCTAGAGACACTTCAGCAAAAAAAGACACTGTATAATAAAGAACTGCAGATTAGTTACAAATGTCTCTATTTCTCTCTCTCTCTCTCTCTCTCTCTCTCTCTCTCCCCCTGTTATACTTTGAGCTCTTAATTTTAAGGAGAAATGTAAATGTTTAAACATTTTTTTGTCTTTTTTCTTTTTCTTTTTCTTTTTCTTTTTTTTCTTTCAGATTCAGTCCTAACATTCTCGTCTGTTTAGACCTCCCCTCCAGTTTTTCCTAGAAATCCCATATATGAGTGCATAGAAATTGCATTTACCCCCACCCCAAATTCTCTCCCTACCACTCCCCAAATTAAATAAATCTGGAAACATTTTTTTCAGCAGCATGTGTTGTGTACTGACCTTAATGGTATCTATGACTCTGGCATGGCACAGGTGAGGGAGACCCTGTAGGTGCTGCTGCTTTATCTAGCTGGTAGGCAGGATGAGGAACTGCAGTGGCAGGGGTGAGGAGGTTAAAGGTAGTGAGCAAACAGCCCGGCTTGATGCTTTCCTGATGCTTTCTCTTGTCCTGTCACAGATGCAATCTGGGTTATTGTGACACGTGTAGATAACCATATCCCCCTAAAGTGTAACACTTTATCTGCTGACCTTACCTATACTAAGCTAAGCAATTAAATATTGGTCAGATTCTGTAGAAAAAAAAGAACAGAAATATTCTTTGATATCAGACATTTTAAGGGAGATTGGATTCCTGGATTTTTCCAAGGATGGGTCTCAAAATTCTTTCCCCATCTCTTTCATAGAGACAACCTCACTGCAAAAGGATTTTGGAGGCTTCATTGTATTCTTAGTGTATGAATAAATTATTCTCTCATCACATCTGACTTTGGGCATTATGGATGACTTGACCAAATCTTTCAAAAGTAATATAAATTTGACCAAGAGTAAGTCACTATTACTCAAAGGTATGTTACCTACCTTACTAGCTGGAAGTAGTCTCTCTTGCTAAAGAAATGTTATTAAAATTAAAATAAAGAACTCAAATATTAAAAAAAAAAAAGCTTGTTTTAGGGCTTGCTACAAATTCTACAGATTTAGCAATCCTTTGTGTTGACAAGACAATGTCTTTATGGATGTTGCCTGCTGTTGGGATGAACTGTCTGGATAGAAGACCTGCAATGCTTTATGCTCATCCTGTCTTGTGAGACAGAGCTGTAAGGCTGATGGAAGATGGGTTTCTGCAGCTAAAGCAAAGAAATGCTTTTTCCTGCCTACCTTCAAATTTCAAAACAAAAGGAGAAAAATGTACAAAGCAAAACTATTCATATTTCTAAATTTGAAGTATTAAATATTGATGTGTTCATCTCCTCCAAATGAAAAAGCAGTGCCTGACTGAAAAACCAACAGCAAAAAGCCCTCAGTGTTTGCTGTGCAGAAATGAGCATGTGATAAACAGTAGTCAATAATAAGGAAATGGCTGCAGTAAAACTAAATGAAATGATAATGAGATTTCACCTTTAATTTGGGTTCGAGGACCAATTGTCCTGTATTAACAAAATCATTGCCACACCACAGGTAAGAGAATAGAGGTTAGTCAGAAATTGCCTGTATGAACCTTTGTATGAAAATGGAGACAAAAGATTAGGGTCACTTAGCCAAAGAAATAGGTGCATAAAAAAGAAAACTATTCAAAAATATGTGAAGCTGTTTAGGACAGGTTTTGCTTGCTCTCATTTGTAATAACACAAAAGCAATGGGACCACATGGTAGGTCTAATAAGGAAAGAAGAGGAAATTAATAAAAAATACTTTTCAAAAATATGCAGAACCCATTGCCAGAGAAAGTGAGCAGAACAAAGAAACTGGGGACTAGATATATGGAGAAATAATAGGAGACTGTCTACAGAGCTAATTGCAATACATGTAGCACTAATTGCTCAGGATTGCTAAATTTTCTGATTTAAATCTCCTGTCTCCTGTTAATTTTCAGGCCTAAATCTCCTGCTTAACACTGGATTGAAACTAAAGGCAGGGACAGACTATCTCATGCTGTCTACTACAGGCTTTTTTAGTCTTCCTCTAAAGCATCTTTGGCTAACCCTCATTGGTACAAGAAATTAGATCTGAATTTGAAATCTGATCAATTTCTCTGGTCTTGTAATCCTGCCTTATATTTTTCTACACTCAGCTAAGATATTTAAAACTATCTGAGGATCTGTCTCTCAGAAGCATAAAGTTAAGGAACAAAAGACTAAACAGCCCATGCACAAACTTTTCAAATATGATTGATTCTTTTATAAGTCAACTAAAAGTCTTATGAGTTTGCTTTTCATTGCAGAAAAAAAAGATGGAATTTGAAGATTCTATTCTATAAAGCCCTCTGAAGAGCATCGCAGTTCTGTGCAATAATCTATAACTGTATTTTCATTGTAGATATCTTTTATTTTATAGTAGCATTTTATATTCTCTTGAGTCATGAATCAAGCACCATAGGCAAGATTCATCTGCTGAAGATGAAAAGAAGCAGAAAACATCCCCCTGGAGTCCATAGTTGATATTCTGCTTCTAACATAGAAATTGAGTAGTTAACTTTCCAGAATGAAAACAACTTATTTAGCACTATTATGAACAATTATTCTCTCTTTTAAAGTAAAACTGGCAAACTAGTTTTTGTGAGTTCTTGTGAGATGCAATTTTATATACATGCATGTATGTGTGTGTATATTGACTTTTCGTCTAGAAGCAGGACATTTGCAATGAAATATTTATATTGTTTTAACTAAAGATGGTTTTACTTCCTCCTCGTTATTTCATCAAATACAGTTTAGATTAACATATTCAAAATGAGAAGCTTCACAAATCACTATCAGATGTAGTGTTAATCAGATTTATTATAATTTCTAACTCTCGGTCAAAGAAATTAATGCTTCAGCTAATAGTTGAATGACTATTCCTAACCCCCCACAAGCATAGTTACTGGAGCTGCCTTGGGACTTCCAGTTCTCAAACCAGCTGGAAAAGGGGCTATCATACAGAAAATATTCTGAGACTCTGGGAGAAGATATATAGAGTGCACTGTGTCTTTGTGTTCCCCCAGCAGCTGCTTACAGAGTGCTAATGCAGTCTCGGAGGAGCCCGCTTGCCATTTCACTTGTAGGGTGACTGCAGCCACCGCAGCTGCTTCAAGTGAGATAAATGCAGAGGAAGAGGAGGGTGCAAAATACCTTAACCCTTCAGTGATGGGGATGGAGAAAGTGTAGAAGCAGACATTGAAAATGAAGAAGCAGAATGATACAGAAGGCCTGTGAATGGAATAGTTGTTACAGGAAAGTGATTTCTCTAGAAATATCTGTGCTAAATGATGATGCGTGAAACACGACATTTTCAGTGCTTATTTATTTGGAAATACAAATATTTCTGAATATTTACTTACATGGTGGCTGGTAAGCCATGTTTCAGTGTGACAAGAAATCACCACAACCTGAAGAATTCATTTCAGTATTCCCAAATTATTCAGGTATAAAATAAAAATCAATCTGGGAAAAAAAATAAAACTACCAAGCTTAAAAGATGCTTTTGAATTTATATCTTTTCTGTAGAAATGATCATTGTCTATCCTATATGCTATGTACTTCAAAAGATCAGGGCCTCAGTCAAGTGCTTAATTAACAGATTTATTTCTATGGTAAACAAGCTTTCAAAGTCTGTCATTACCTACTATGGAGAGATCTTCAGATTAAAAAAATGAAAAAAAGCCCAAACCCACTCTTATAATTAATTCCATGTAGTGTAAAGAGCTCTCTGTTTGATTTATAATAATGATCTTGCTGGAACAAAAACCTTAGACTACTGTCTGTAATATGTTTTGTTCTCCAACCAGGAGCCTAACATAGAGTACGAAAAATCAATTAGAAGAAAAAGTTGCTTGCATTTGCTAGGCAAGGACTGTGTTATTTAAACCATTTCAATATTTTGTGGGAAATCTAAGTTTTGGAAGGATCTAGCCATAATTCCCCTGCCCCCAATATAATTCTAAAACGTTATATTAAAAGTATATCATGGTGATGCTTCTGAAGGCCAGTAATCATTTGAAGAGTTTGCTTCACAGCTCTGCTGTTCATCTGCTGTAGAAATAAACCTCAGCACATGCTATCTGCAAAACTCTTCTCAGTATTGCACAGTGTGCTGACCACAATTGTTTGCTTTTCCATCAGAGGAAAGGTGTTGCTATTATCTCTTTCAGAGCCTCGAACCTATTGTAAGTACCTATCAAGGAGTAACAAATAAGCAGAAATCCCAAATCAAGATAATTCCTTCATCAGAGAAGTTTAGATAAAGGACTGGGGAGGGAAATTCTGAATTAAGCAACATTTTGAAGTATCCCTTTCCTTCTAGATCTTATCTGTGTGTGGGATCCTTTGCATTTGACTTTTTCTAATTGACTTTTTCATCTCCCTGCCCATAATAGCTGACAGTCATTATCTGTAATCCAGAATCAATGCTTAAACACTTGTTTCTTCATGTTCAAGCATGCTGGAGAGATTTCAGCCACAGACTTACACAAATCTCTTGGAAACACTCAAAAGCAGTGACTACCCTGTAATTGTGGATCAGCTAATTTTGATGAAGAGATATTACTGAAATTTCACGCTCCATTGCCCTGATACCCTGGGAATAAAAAAAAAATGTTAAAAATGGAAGAAATTTATATGCATCATTATTTTTTTATTAATTCTTTTTACTACCTAATAATTTAAGGGAAATAGAACAGCTTGATCATAGTAAGTGTATTCTATTAACAATTGCTGATACTCTTAAATGGGTAGGAAACACTTTAGACAGATGGTGCAAACCTCTTTCCCCCCAAAAAACCTATTACTGAAAGCAAAAAATTTAAAGGTCATTTTGTTACCACTCTCTCTTGTGCACCAGATGTCACAGTATAAGCAGAAAAGTTACTACTCCTTTTCTCTAGGACGTGGAAGAGACATTTTAAGGTCATGGTAACAAAAACAGCAGGTAGACATGATCACAGCTGTACATCAGGCTGGAGAAATTTTGCTTTTCCATCACAGAGATCCCCAGTGAATAGCCCTTCATTAAAGACAGTTGGGATTTTTCTGTGTAACAATTACTTTGAGACCAACGAGTAGGAGTTGGACCAGGCCCTACAAACATGAGTGGCTGCAGTTAAAGGAGTAGGTAATTTCTGGACCTAGAAGATCTAAACCCACAGATTTCCACTTTAATACAGACAACCGAATTAAAAATCTGATTTGTGTCTAAGATATTCAGAGTAAGTCAGTGAAAAAAAAAATCTGTTACTATATGTATTTTTATTACAATTATTTTAATTACAGAATGTATTCAACACATGTATGTTGCAAAATGAAAGCCCATATGAGTCTAGATACTTCAAATCTATCAAGTGTTTTCAAAATAGTGCTGCCAGGCTATCTTCGTTGGATTCTTGGCTCATGTAAATTATCATCTCTTGACTGAAGTCAACAGTTTCATGCTTACTTAAACCTGTTGGGGATTTGGCCCTATGCCAGATTAATACAAATCACTTAAAGGATTAATTTTGGTTTAAAAGTGTCAAATACAATTTTTGGTTCAAGAAGATAGTCATGAGTCTGACAGGTTTTGACAATAAAAGTTAATTACAAGCAACACATGATGAAACAGAAGCATGAACATCTGATTTCTGCAGACTCTAGGGGCTGTGCAGTTGTAAATGAAGCACAGTGAGAAATCACTCAGCCAAAATGCATAAGAGAATATCTCAATTATGAAACTAACAACAAAAATCTTCTCTAAACAGTTTAGTTATCGAAACAAATTAAGAGACTTAACTAAGGCTCAACTGACTACTGTCTTTTAACCTACAAAAGATTGAAAAAACACAATATTCTCTGTACCAGTCCACTGAAATATTTGTAGTTACTTTTCTTGGGAACTTGAACATAAAAATGCTTTTTGTTGTGCAGATGTTTTAGCCTCGTGGAAGCTAACAATGGATAGCTATTAGCTTTTGTGAAAGGCAAAGAGAGAGTCCTATTTTTCATTCCCTCTTATTCTACTAAGCTGTAACAGTACGTATCTAATCTGCTACCTTATACAGTTGAAGAAAATGGACTTAGTTTTACTTTTGTAAATAAAATGAGTGTCTGTGTGTTTGTGTATGTGTGCATGTACATGCATTTGTATATCCATATTATCTACAGAACTGATAATTTCATGGCACTGCCTGTAAAGGGCAGTGCTAAGATGACTAAAGCCACAGATTCACCTTTTCGGGCTCCTTTTTCACAAGTTTTCTTAAAAAGTAATTATATACCACAGTAATGCAGTCTAAATGTCTTTATCTCAGTCAAAAAAATGGAATTATGTCAATGCTGCTTAGGGGAAAATCGGCGAAGATAACCCTAAAAATGACCCTTTGTACTTGTTTTATTTGACCACAAAGCTGAGTCAGATAAAGTTTAGGTTAGATACCAGGAAAAAGTTTTTCACCCAGAGGGTGGTTGGGCACAAACAGTCTCCCCAGGGAAGTGGTCCCAGAACCAAGCCTGACCGAGCTCAAGAAGCATTTGAACAATGGTCTCAGGCACAGGATGTGACTCAGGGTGATCTTCACAGGCCTGGGAGTTGTAGCCAAGGATCCTGATGTGTCTCTTCCAACTTTGCATATTCCATGGTTCTATGAAGTCTCAGGGCCCTGAGGACTTCAACAAGGCTCCTTTGACCTGAGCAGCCTCTTTTGGGGTTTCCCAATAGTGTCTTCATGCCCATGGGCCCAGGGGCTTAATCAGTCTGATCCATGTGGCAGGCAGCCCTGCCTCCAGCAGTACTGTCTTTGTGGCTGCATGTCCCAGGATGACCCTGGACCCAACCCTACCTCACCCCGTGTGATGGTCCCCAGCCCTGGTGCTGTCCCCACCCTGACTGCTTGGGTTCTCTGGCCTGTTCCCTGTTCAGTGGGGCAAAGCCCTCCCTGGGCTGTAGCCACAGCCTGGCTTCCATTGTGGAGCAGCCCCCTGCACCCTGACAGGAAGGCAGATGGAATGAGGGACATGCAGTAAGTGCTCTGCACAATAATCCCTCTGGATCAGAGGAAATACAAAATCAAAGTTTTATGCATATCTTTTAGCAGATCTTATGGGGCAGTTCCTTAAATATCCACACGAGATAGCCTGGATTGGAGGTCTAGACAAAGATCTACAAACTAATGATTTTATTTTCCCGTCTGGGGACTGCACCTCTTGGAATACCAGGTTAGATAGATCAGAACAATACACAGGTTTTAGACCACACTAATTCTTAATGATTTCACCATGATTCTGGCTCTTGAAAAATTTCTTTTTGTCAGTTTTCTAAATAGTAGGTGTTTGGAATGGTGTCCTGACAGATGTCCAGCAGCTGATAAAAAGTGATTCATAATTACTGTGACATTGCACTTACTTCATCAGAATAGTAGCTAGGAATGAAGTTTCCTCCCGTGATTCAGTAGTTATCACTTATATCCCAAGGCACAAAGTTATCTTTCTCAGCTCTTATCATTTTTTGGTAGCTGCAGATGATTCCCATTTATGACAATGTCATTCTTATCTATCAAATTTATCAGATTTTTAAAGGTAAACAACTATCTATCATTCTCTTTGCCATCTTATTTCTTTTGCACATTACTTACTTAAAAAAAAGAGATATTTTCTGTTCTTTCTTTATTTAAATAGAAAATCTCTTACTGAATTTTGGATGAATTACTGAATTGCTTCACATTTCTGTGGAATTTTCTGTTGTTTTCTCTCTACATTTGCTGAAAAGGAATACCTACAACAGAATATGGTGAGTTTGTTTTAGAATCATGCTCTAGACCTTTTATTTCTTCATTTATGCTTCCATCCTTGACATTGATCTTGGAGTTTAAAGGGTGTTAAGTAGAGTATAGATATCAAGTATCCAATATCTTTTCACACTGCTAAAACACAGTATTTATTTCCAAGGTATGTGAGAATCAATCTTTGTGAATCAAATTAACTATGACATATAAAAGACAATTATGTGTCATGTACTCATATGCCAGAAACATGGTGGTCAAAACCTTTTGGTTGCAAAATACAAAAATTATGTAACAATATTAATAAAAACATTGTTAATTCATAAAGCTAGTAGGTGTCTCATGCTTTCCATGGAGTGGTCACCAGAGTGGGATAATTGTGATAATGGACAGTACTATAATTCATTCAAGAAACTGTCTAACTTTCTCTAATGTATTATTTCTCGACCTATAAAAGTTTTGAATGTTAAATTTAATTTTTCATCTACACACTTGATTATTCAGTCTACAGAAATCTGGTTGAATAGTGAAGACTAGTAGAAAGAGTCATGTTTTGTGAAGTTTAAAATAAAAAAAAAAAGGATCTCAGAAGTGTCTCACTAAATACCATTAAGTTATTCATAAGCATTCATCAGGTGATAGACTAATTTCACATCTAAAAAAGAGCAAAAAGCTTAAATGGAATATCAGGAGGAAGAAAAGGTACATCCTGTAATTCAGCCACAGCTTCACTAGAGTAACATCTCATAAAATGAGAAAAAAAGAACAAAATAACCCAGAAAAGATTGATAGCTATAGATGAAACCATATTCACTGAGTTACAGTGGCTACATAAGTTATAAATGGCAGAGCTACGAATGAATAAAGCAGTTATTGTAACTATAAAATCTACGCTACCATTACAAGACACTCGTTTTATTTATTTGTTATGTATAAAGTGTAATTTTAAGGAGAGTTTTACTGTCTAACATTATTCAGCAGCATTAAAAAAGGAACTATTTGTGAATAGAAGTGTGTCATGAATGCTCATTAGCTCATAAGTACATTCCCAGAATGATGCACCTAGAATATTTTAAGTAAATGTTTTTCTGAATCTGTTTACTCTGAAACACTAAGAGTAGATAGGAAAGTTCTGTTGAGATACTGCACCTTTTGTGCAATCTATTCCTTAAATATTAGATACAGTCAAGAAAAAAAAAAGACTCAATTTACAAAGAAAGTCCACCCTTTATAAAAAGTAAAATGTTTCTCTTACAACTTAATTTATGTTGTTATTGAAGAATAAAGGTATCACTCATACTGTCTCCCAGGCCTTTAAAAAGCTTCTCCTCCTGTGTTATGTGAACTGTGTGACAGAAGTGTAGGAGAGCACTATCCAGGCTGTTTCAGGCATGTCCCAGCAGTGGCACAGGGAATGCCATGCAGCATTCACTGACATGTGGAGGATATCAGTTACGTCAGGTTACCTCTCTGCAGAACACCACCAGGCATTTAATGCTGAGATTACTTACATGCAGTAGTGTATACACCTTTGAACCTTCTTTTATTGTTGCAGGATGCTTTCAACTTCTCCTTAACTGTGGGGAGGGAAAAAGGGATTGATTCTGACAATTAGACGATTGCTGCTGCTATCATTAGGATGCCGATGGGGAAGTTCAGATGTGAAGTTTAACTGACCACTAACTTTCTATATGAAATCTAATGTTTTGTTCCATGTTTTTTTTTTATTTTTTTGATGGAACAAGGAATAGTTTTTGTGGTGAATAACAATTTTTATTTGCCTTTATCTTTTTTTATTTTTATGACAAAATAAATAAATGAAATACCAAATGTACAATGTTCTTGCAACCTGAATACTTTTTGAGTTGAAGAGAAAAAAAAGCACTTGGAACTAACACTGGGCCTTAAGAGTTCAAAGCTAGTGGCCTATTCATTGAATCTATCAACCTTTTAGCATGCTTCTTCCTATTGTGTGCTTATGTTTGATTGACTGCATAGCCACAGATCTTTAAATATCTGACTAGAACGAGTTCCTCAGAGGGAGGACACAGCACTGAGGGTTTTCATTGTCTAGGTACTTGCATTCACTGCTCTAGTCATATTGGGCATGCTTTATTTTGTCAGGTCATTCAAGATTTCATAGTATTTGTACTTTATATGTTTACAGGAGTTCTTGTATTTGACTTCAGTTGCACCTTGAAGCATCCTTGCAATTTTAGTAATCAAATTGCCATTGTCTCAAATTAGGTACTCAGTGCCTGATTGTGAAACTTTTGTTTATATGCCAAGATTTTCCAGAAGCAAATACATTTTTCAGGTACATTATCTCAGGAATTTGACCTTTTTTTTTTTTTTTCCTAGCCTAAAAGTAATAGCAATAGTGCAATATAAGAAAGAACCTGCCCTTTGAAACTACAATGAATTGGTGTTCAGCCAAGAAATAATTGGAAGAGGACATGAGAACCAGCTAAGAGAATATACTGTGGGAGAAAACTTTCATGATTGTGTTGAATCTTCAAAGTTAATCTTAAAAGGTAACTATACCTGGATCTTCAGACTTGGCTTGAGAGTGCATGTTAGTACTCAAGAGCTTAGTGCAGTGACTGAAAGTAAAATATTGCAAGGAAAAATCTCAGATAGAGGTTATATAACATTTGACTTCAGACTTCAAATCTGATGTTTTCTTGTACAGTACACTCAACATTTACATTAATGTGACAAGACTGTCTGAAGTCTTAAAGCTGTTAAGCATTTTGAGAAAGCATGCTGCCCAAAGTGTTGATGGTAATGTTTCCAACATACTTCATGTACATGAAATAAATTATCACCTTATTGTGAATACACCAAATCTTTTTATTCCATTTTACTCTCTCTGTTGGTGACCTCATTTTCCCAGATAGGTAATATGATAGTTATATTTTAGTTTATAAAGACATTTTAAAAATATACAACCATTTCCATTTTCTAACTTTTTTGGATTTTTGTTTTTTTTTTCAGATAACTAGGGGCACATAAAACTAAGTATAAAACAACATGATAGAAGTCCTTACATAATCAGTGACCACTGAGTAATATACTCCTTGAGAAGCCAGCTATTGTTTTTATAGACCTCACCACCATCACAAATCCCAGTCTCTCACTTAATCTGGAATACAGGGATTTTTGAGGATGTGAAAATGTGCAATAATTTCTGTTCTGGTGTAGGTTCCTCCTTATTGATGTTAGTTTGTTGTTGACAACTAGTTCAGAAATGTCATCAGATGAAAGCTAAATCTTGTTTTCTTAACTTTCCACTCTTACAGAGTATTTCTTTACCACTGGATTTTTATAAAACATTTAATGTTATTTTTTTTAATCTCTATAAGATCCTTTCTAGACAGGTGGGATGTCTCTATTATGCCCACAGGAAACAAATCCTAGAACATGAATCCATAGACTTCAGTGCAATGTGAGTGTGCTAGGTTTAAGTAAGATTATTTTACATGAACCTTTCTTACAACTGAACTTGTGGGAGTTTCTGCTTGTGTCTCTACCTCATCTGGCTGACTCACTATCTGTCTCTTATGGCAACAGAAAAAAAATGATTGTCATGTGTTAGAAGTTAATGAAACGTTAGGTAGGTAGGGAAAATGATAATTCTTATAAATAACAAATGTATTTCTTTACTCCTGCACTGTTGTCATTAAGATCCGTATTTTCCACGCAATCACCTGAGGTGCCGTTTTGTACTGGAGTCAATAAAGTCTGCAATTTACAAAAATAGATATCCACATGATAGATACAATTTCTGCAAGTATATATTCTTGGCTTTACCTGTAGGCACAAAATTATGCCTGCAAAATTGAAACCTGGGTTGACATTATTTAAAATAGTCTGTAGAAATTGAATCATTGCACCTAACTTTAAAAGAAAACTGGAGGACATAGGTGTGTTCAGGTGACGAGGTGCAGAGAGCAGAGGTGGAGAAAGGAAGGATAATCTCCATTTCTAAATAGGGAGACAGCTGCCACAGGAAATTGCAAATGTAGTGACAAGGATTTTTAATAAGTCCATTAAATCAGAAGAGGTAGCAATCACACATTTTCTTAGCTGTCAATCCCATCTTTTCTATTTTCTAATGGTATAAAACCTGTGTAGCTAAGATGTGTAAAGCTTTAGGATCAGTTTTGAAGAAGTGATCAAGAAAACATGTAATCAAATGGACAGTTAAAGGAACACATGCAAAAAGGGATCCTGCAACCTCATTAATTCCTTTCATATAAATACTTTAAGGAATAAAAATATAAGAGATAATTCTGTTTCAATTTAATATTTGACATGATATTACACAGGATGAGTATTAACAAAATTAATGTCATGCAAATCTAGAAATAAAGACTTACAAAGATGGTGAAAAAGTGATGAAGTGGTTCTAGGGAAGATAAATAATAGCATAGAAGGAATGTGTTTGATGAAATCAACAAGAATGGTGGTTTGGTGTATTTAATATTCAAAGTGATGAGTACAAATAGTAGAAGTTTGCTGAGTAAAAAATATAAATAATAACTCTGGTAGGGAGTAGAACAACAGCAGAGGATAGGATTACCATGTACAAAGGACTTGCTAAATTTATATTAGGGACTGGAAGATAATTCATTGTATGAGGCAGGTTATAGCATAAGGTTATGCTATTAGAGCCTAAAATCACTTTTCTCAAATGTTCTCATTTACAGAGCAAGAAAAAAGAAATGTGTCTCAAGTGTAAATGAGAAAGGAAGACAAAAGCCTGAATACTATTAGCCTTTTATGAGATGGTCACTGTTGAAATTAAATAGAAGGGGGTTATCAGATAACCTAATTGCTATACAGAAATTCTCATTGACAAAATTGTGCTGGCTATGTGCATTCAGTGAAGATTGATTCATACTGAAATATGTGTAACTTTGTATGGACTGAAAGAGGATTCTCTGGAGAGTTTGTTTACTGGAATGGTTTCAGAATGTCTTACAATAAATTTCTTTATTTTTCTCACTGCTTTATTCTGTTGGTTAATTACATAATTCTCTCTTTAGAAATGGTGCTTCAAACACGTAATGTGTTCTCCTGCATCAGACTTATCAATTTCATATATGGACAAAGTTCAATAGTAGCTTGTTTTCCACATAATTCCTGGAAAAAATCCTTGTAATATTTTTATCTTCGAAATTTTTTTCAGCTGAGGAAAATATAATTATTAATAAAATTTTTAATCTTATTAATTTAACAATTATTAAGAAGGACTCAGTAAAATATGATCTGAAGTTAAAAAAAAAACCCTTAAATTATAGAACTTCCTGGCCAACAACAAAAAATTGCAAACCAAGAGTTAGTATTACCCTCAGAAAACCCTACTATTGAAAAGCCATCTGATAGGCTCATTGGATTATTTAATTACTCTTCACAGAGTTGAATCATCCAGTAGCATAAACAGACATGCTCGTTCTTCAAGTTCCATCCTACAGCGATGTAAGTGGCCCTATAATTTATTCCAAGCTTAATTTTAAATTGTTGCAGTGTGCTGTGTAGTTCCCACTGTTTCTGCTGCAATCTGTTCCAGAAATGTCATCATTCAAAAGACTGAAAATTTTAGTCTGGAGTCCAGCCTAAATTATTAATGGCCAGGTTGTGCTCATTTGCCAGCATTGTCTTTTTGCTTGAACTACTCTCTTTCTGTTTTTCACTTCTTCTGATGTGACAGCATGAGTTTTGCTTGTTTTCTTGGTTTGTTTGGTTCAGTTTGGTTTAGTTTGGTTTGATTTTGGGTGTGGTTTTGCTCTCCAAGGCAAATTTCTCAAATCTCTTCTGTTAAAAAATCCTGCTGTCTCCTCTCACCAGATGTATGACAAGACATTCTCTGTATCTTCAACAGAACAAAACATGACTTTTCTCACTAGGCTGAAATAATTTCAGTAAGAGAGGTCATGTAAAAAGGAGATATATATATAAAACACAACTTCAAGAAATGTTAACCAGTATTTATTCATATTCATGTAGGAAATAGAATGCTTTTGTTTACAACATAAAAACCCCTTTATTTTGATGTATAAGCTAGAAAAAACAGGTTTTATTTAACACACTGATGCTATCAATGTATATGTCAGGATAATTACCTTACCTTGTGTTACCTTACCTTATCTTACCCTGTTGCTGAGGTCATATTTATGTTTATCCCAAGGCCATTTTTTTTGTAAAACTGATCTTTAATCTGCAGATGTAAATGTCAGAGAAGGAACCCCAAATGGCAGCACTCCTCCCTCAACACAGGCATACAGGAAAAAAAACCTGTGTTTTGTCTGAGCCCTGCATAACCCTGTGATGCTCTTGTGCATTTAACTTGTCCCAGCTCTCCATACCTGTCACATCTGGGCTATGGACAGTGTGTCATTGCAATGTTGGCCTGCTGTCCCTCTGGATTCTTTGTCCAGCAATGCATTTAGAGATTTCAGCCTGATCAATACTAATGACCAGAGAGATTAGAAAATGGCTGGAAGGAGCAGAAGGGATTTTCAGACAAGTAGGAAAAGGAATCACCTGGGTAGAAGCACCTCATTCCCAAAACCTAGGTGCTGTCTGTTTTCTCTCAGATGACTTGGTTTCCTCATCACACGAAAGATGGCCCAGCCACTGGTACCACCCCACCCTGCTCATTCATTCCCCCTTCTTCTTTATCCTTTCATCAAAGAACAGCCCCAGAGGACTGGCTCACTGCAGTGCACCATTCTAGGCAGTGGGATCACACCTCTCTTTATTTTACAGCAGGAAACTCTGCAATAATTCAAAGATAGGGGCTGTTTAGCATAACCATTTACAGACTGGGGAGCTGTGAGTGTGGGACCCCAGGACTTTCTGCTTCATAGTGGTATAATCTCAGGGTGTTTGAAATACTGCAGTTTTTGCTTTTACATGCTTTTACATCCAGTTCAACTGGATGTCTTTAAGTTCAGAAGTTCAGTCATAGATGTATTTGCACAAGGAATGGAATGAGATTCAATTCCAAAGACTGTGTAGGCAAAATCTGAAAGTCTTGTAGTCACTAACATAAAGCAGAGACAATGGAGGTACAGAGAGAGAGATTTAAAATAGCAAATTAAATACAGGTGACTTGTGACCTATGCTAATGAACTAGACATTGATCATACTTCTCTGCTTAAGAGTCTGCAGAAGATCAGTCTGTACTCACTTAAAAAAAACCCACAACTACTATTAAAGCAAAAAATCCCAAATAATTTCATTTCCCATTATCTCCATTAACTTTGTCTAATGCAAAACAAATATGCAAGGGAGAGCTATATCTTAATATTAGAGAGAATTCCTATGGTTATGTGGTCATGAAGTTCTGTCTGCAGTAGATGCAGTGTGGTTTTCCTTTACAGTAATGCCAGGACATCAATTAATGGTGTTAGTGGGGGAAAAAAAGTATGGAATAGTATCTCTACGTTTAAATTTCTAAAAAGTATCACTGAAAGTACAAGTGAGTACAAGAAGATAATAAAGTTGTTTATAACACTAACTGCTGTTATAATAGAATTCATTATTTCATAAGTTTTTTTCCCAGGAAGAAAGTTATATTTAATAAATAATAGTAGCACACTGCCTGTCACATGCTAATGTTATGGCACATATCTGCAAAATTAAAGGCCTATAACTAGAGTATGCAGACTGAATCCACAGCTACTGGTCTCTATTTTTTGATACTTAAAGAACTGAATTACACATTAAATCATGGGCAAAAAGTAATGCTCCATTTTCATTTAACAAGATTCTTCCAGTACTCATGAGATTCATAAGAAATTAGATGCTATCCAAAAAGCTAGGATTTGTAATAATGGCCAAGATATTATGAGGATTAGAGGAACTTGAATGAACAATCCCTTAGCTCATAAGAGAAAATGATAAAGGATAAAAGGTAGCATTAACTATTCAGGGATCTTGGCTATGTACTCTACTGAAGCTACATCAAATAAAAAGGGACTCATTTGATCACTTAAATAAATACAAAAAAACCCAACTAGACAACAGCATGAAACCAAGAGCCTTAAGGTCCAACAACCAGGAGGTTATTTGAAATAAAACAATAAATTGTGCATTTAATTTTTTTTTCATGACATTGGCCTGTGTAGATGTCATTCTGTTACAATTTTGTTTCTATGTATTTCCAGGGCATTTTAAGATTATTTTTTTTTAATGAAGGCTTATGTAAGATTTGGGGAAATACATTGGTCACAAAGCAAAGTCTCACAAAGGATAAGTTAAATTTTTGTAAAGTATAGTTAGGCTATGCTGCCAAGTTTTACACCAATTACAACTTCATCCCACTTCACTAAAGTATTATTAGTGGCACTTCAAATCAGTTGAAGCGTGGAATAGTGACTGCAATGCTGTGCTCTGCTATCAAAAATTAAAATATATTGCAGCATACTGCAATTAAACTTATATTGCCTTTAATCAGAAGACATCCAGGGACTACTTGTCTCTCTCCCTGAGAGTGATTCAGAGGGCAGTGGAACCCTCTGACTTTGTGACTTCTGCATAAAACGGAGCTAAAAAAAGTAAATTAAAGATGAAAAAAAAATATTTCTAGAGGTGTGGAGAGAACCTTTAGTCCAGGACTTCAGATGGAGCATGGCAGTCTAGTACAGAAATAGTTATAATTTGACTGTAATACTTTTCAGATATTTTAAAAGTCCTGTTTCCCATAGTCTGTCTATAAAGATATCCGCAGAGTGAAGTGTATAGGAATTTTTCTTCTAGAAAGTATGGCATAAAATTACAAAAATGTAATTCAAAGCCATAAGAAATCCTTGATATTATATTAGCATATTAGCAAAATGCCTATACCACTTGGATATTTATTCCCAAACAGAAACCCTGGAAAAAAAAAAAAAACAACATCAAAAAACAGCTATTTCATAAGTAAAACTTTCTGTTGACTTGGAAATCATTATCTGCTACAGCAGCTCAGAATTTTCAAGTATATCATGCAGCTGAAAAGGTCGTCTATCCCCAAAGAGCAAGCACATAAATTCTGGATAAGGAACCAAACAAATCCTTAACTACAGCAACAAAGTAAAACCTTACAAAAAGGAACTAACAGGTTTTGTTTGGACAAGACTTCTTCAAACTTAAATACAAAGACTATTAACAAACATTGTTCAATGAGTTCTATCTACTGATGGAAAGAAAAATCAAAATACCAGACACATGATATGATATGCTAAACATATAATGGATGGATGGATGGATGGATGGATGGATGGATGGATGGATGGATGGATGGATGGATGGATGGATGGATGGATGGATGGATGGATGGATGGATGGATGGACAAACAGATGGAGCTGAGAAACATACAGAGAGAGACAGGTGCTTATACCTTCTACATGCAGTGGTTATAGATTTCATGTGATATACAGCATCATTACTTGTCACTCTAAACGAATTTCAAATGTTTACATGCCTTTTCCTTTGAATATCATCAGTCAGTAGAGCCTTGTTTCCAGGGGTTATCTGTGTCAGGAACAACATTCAAGTGTAGAGTCCAATATGCAAAGAAAACAGCATGAACAAACTGGCAACAACCAGTCTTTTGGGGCTACTTTTGATGGGGTTTTTTACTTCATTAACTGAATGTGGCTAAGTGAAGACTACTGCCCTGCAGTATTTGATGCCTTTCTCCTAAGTGACAAGTGACTGGTGAGTCAATGAAGCGTTGCCTGGAATAAAACATTAAACCTTTCCAAAGAGTTAAAATAGTAATATAAAAACAAGTTTTTAATTGAAAACTTTCAGATGCACAATATGGCTATATGCACACTTGATACAGTATTTCTACAATTTTTATAAGATTATTTAATTATTATATCTAACAAATATTGTCCAGTTGGTTGGTTAGGTAATTTCCCCTGGGTTCTGCCCCATTGGAGTTTTTCCAGGGACTTCTTTGCCCCATTTCTTGTTATGTCTTCTGAATTCTAGTGGAAAATAAAATGTCCTTGTCAGGCTTCTGTTTAAGAATAAGACTAAACAGAATTCCAAATATGAGTTGGAAGGGTTAGCTTATTATTCTAAAATCTAAGAGAAAGGGTAGGAAAAAATACCAGGAGCTATATAACCATGTATTAACCATCTACAAAGCTACAAATATATATAAAATATCTAAAAAGCTAAAAAATCTTTAGGTGTCAGAAGAACCCTGGGAGAATGGCATAATGTTAGTACTGTCTGGCAAAAGAGGAAAATGTTATATAAACACTATTTCAGCAACGTAGCTCCAGCTGTTGAAAAGACAGATGATATGTACATATGACTTTGCTGTGGATGAGCCCTGGTAATCTCAGATGTTGTCTTACATCCCCACAATGGGGTGGGGTAGAGGGTAGTATATAATATTGTAATATACAACATAAAAAATAAAAATCAGGGTGAAATTGAGAAAATTCCTGCATTGAGATAAAGACTGTTTAATAGTTGCATCAAATCAAAAGTTGCATGCACAAGTAAGGTAAATGAGGAGTTAATTCACTAATTCCCATGGGTATATGTTTAGCCCATTCCAGGAAGGCAGGACTTCATCACACATAACAGATACATGCGAAGACAAATACAGTAACTCTGAAAATCCTCCCTTCCTCCTTATTCTCCACAGCTCTGATTGTTTAGCCTGATGTCATATGGTGTGGAATATCTCTGTGGTCAGTTTGGGTCAGTTGTCCTGGCTGTGTTCCCTCCCAGATTCCTGTGCACCCTCAATCTCCTCCCTGGAGGAGTGCAGTGTGAAACATAAAGACTTTGACCCTATATAAGCATCACTCAGCACTGTTTTGGCCACAGGTCCAAAATACAGCAGTGTATGAGCTGCTGTGAAGAAAATGAACACTTTCCCATCCAAAACAAGTATATGGTTGTGTATAAACATGCAGAGAGAAGAAGTGAGAGTTAATGCAGATGCCTTTTTTCTACTTCAACCTTTCCAGCACTGGGGCTAAAGTGAAAGGGGAAGGAAGACTGTATTGAAAAGGCAAACTACCTATACTGAATGATGTAATATTTCTATGGAATAATGTTTCATAAAAGAAAGTTCAGGAGGGAAAACAATACAGCGGCAATGAGGAATTTCTACAATAGAGGGCTAAAGTAATCTTGCTTATAACAAATCTCAGAAACTTAAAAAGCCTGTTCTACTTTGACACTGCTAAGATATACACCTTCAACACAGAGAACTGCATATGGTATTTTTGGCAGCAACACCCTGATGTTCAGTACACATTCCAACAGAAATCTACATCCATATGCTGCTCACAGAGACTCCTAAATACATACTTAGAAATTACCAAGATGGGTATAGTAAGACAACGTGAAATGGTCAAGTATTTTAAAATTTGATTGCTCAAATATCATTTATGGTAGCCACATCTGCCAGTTTCTGTCTGGTTTTGTACAGCCCATATCTCACTCTTGTGAAGGATCAATGTGTTTAATGACTGGAGAATGTCTTTCATGTGAGGTCACAGAGGGCAACATAGAACTCACAGACAAAAATCTCCAAAGGGACACAAAAGGAAGAACCAAACAGAGCCCATGTGACAGATAAAGGCCTCAAAACTGTTGATAGACTACGTGGTCTCAGATCATAAAGGCTGGAAAACCAGTTTATTGATCTCATGGATCAAATATTGAAATAGGGTAGAAAAAACCCAACCAGTTTAATCCAAGACTGTTAAGGGAAGGGTTTGGAGAGTTTATTTAACAAAAAAATTGAGAGGAATAATTTCCATTCAACCTGAGTAGAACTTACTAGAACTTTCCACTGAAGCTGAATAGAATTTAGTTGGAACAACATATGTGATTGCACACAGGATAGGATTTAAGGAGCTTATATAACAAGAAAATAAATCTTTTTCCAACAAGTGCTAATAGTATCTTACACAGAGAAATATATTCAGAATATTTCACTAGATAGTCATTCATAGGTATGTGCACCTTAAGCAATAAGAAGAGATACAGACTTTTGCTGATAAACTCTTCAAGACAGTAAAGTAGGACAACATTGCCTAATTTCTAACACATACAGATTATATGTTATAACCAGCAAGAATTTCAAGGAAAATGCTGGGCAGGGTAGAAGATGAGCAGTGCAAGGAGTAGAAATAACCAATGAAGGCAAGCAAGGGGGAAAGCAATGATAGATTTGAAGCTTGTCTCTTATATTCATCTCTTATCAATGGGACATAGAAGTATTCTGCATTGCAGCTCTAAACCCGTTCAAGGTTAGCTAGAAATCATTCAAATAAATTTATTTCAAAAGAGACTGATTTTCAAAATGCCTTTTGTCTTCTTTATTCTACTTTTTCAAATAAATAAGCTCCATGTTTTAGGCAAAACACCTCTGTCAGTGCAGCCTGAATTTGGGAACAATTTTATTTCATTAAAACTGGATTTTATATATATGTAGTTTGTTTCTTAGTTTGTTTTTGTTCAATATATTCCTTTTGTTGTGCAGGTTGGGAAGAAATGTTCATCTGTATTAATCTTTAACCCTGTTCTATATTCCCTGCCTGGAACCAGTACAAAGATTATCACAGTTGATTTCAATGTACTTTTTGATCAGATCCTGAATTAGGAAAGATTCCTGAATCAGTCTGTAAGAGCAATATTGTTCAAGGGATAAAACAAATTGTGAAGGTGAAAAACAAAAGGCCAGCTGAGGAAAATGGTTGCTAGGTTGGGAAAAAAAGTCAAATAAAAAGATCTAATAATCTCAAACATGAAAGAAAATCAGCTGGAGATGGGAGATTTGCATCTAACAGCATGATGAATAATTTACTTATTTGGTTTATTTCATATTTATACAACATATGCAAGGATTTTGTGATTCTTGTATGCAAGAAATTCTTTTAAACAATTCATAATGATTATTTTTTTCATATTTTGAAAGACTGTTTTACATTAAAAATATTCTGAGTCTGAGGCAGAGAACAGTGTTTGCAAATTTTCTCTTCAGTATATACTCTCTTACTCAGATTCAGGAAAATACAAATATATAATCTAAGACAGGATGTATCTCTGAACACAACAAGTCTGTGAGATAGTATTACCTGAATTTGTAGGATTATTCTAGGACTGATCCAAATCGGATTAAAACATATTCTGCCCAACAGCACAAAATTCTTTTAAGATCTAGTAGTATCCCATAGAATGAAAAAGAAGCAGAGGATTAATTGCATAAGTACTTCTCCAGCTCTTAGGAAATGTTAAGTACAGTAAAAGAGATTCTCTGTAAATAAGATGCAAGAAAAATAGCACCTGAGTTTATCATTAAACACTACATGCAGGTGAAGAACTGTGAAATACAGGTTGTGAACTGTGAAATTAATAAGAAAGTTAAGTAAATACAGTTGTGTTTCACACAAAGATGTTTTTCAGTGAAGCCTGGGATTTTAGAAGAACATCACACTATGGTAGGTATGCATTTTTGTTAGGAGAAACTATAGAAGATATAAATACAGCTGTCTCCAATTTTCCCCAGAACAAAAGATATATGGGAAAGAGCAGCACTAGTGAGAAACCAGTGGCATTTGAAATGTATGTTATCTCTGCAATTACTGCTGTTCCCCATTATAATCTGGTGCTATTACTGTAATATAGGCAAGCCACATCAATTTTTCATCTGTTTTTGAGCAAAAAGTACCTCACTGAGTGTCACTCCATAGATGTTCTGCTAGAAACCACCCTTTGAATTGTCTATTGTCTTTCTTTGGGTGAAATTTCATTATCTATGAAGATACCTGTTTTTTCTAGCTATAAAAAAAAATAACTCTAAGATTCTTCCTCGATGTTAGTAGTTTTTAGTATTGAATGGTATAATTATATGATTCTAAGAATCCTCTGAAGAAGTAAATCAAAGCCTATCTTGAGATCATTATTTATTTATTTATTTATTTATTTATTTATTTTATTTTTCTCCTGTCTCAATCAACCACTGTCAAAGAATTTGGGATAGTAGATTTTTGTTTTCAGTGTACTCTTTACAGTAGCCAGTAAAAAACAGTATATACCTGGAACCCATCTTCCGTCAAAGTACATTATGTTGTTTTGCATTTACATTTACTTTCTTTATGTACAGTTCATGTTTCAGAGTATCCAGTATATTGCAAATTGATATATTTGTCTCTGATTTTGGAAAATTTGTAGTCTTGGCTCAAATGTTAAACCTATTTTAGACTCCTTTAAGTGCATTCTTGTGGCCTGTCCATGAATAGACATGGACTTAAATGCATTCCTGAATCAAGGCCAGGAATGTTGAGTTTTTTTCGTTGGACTCACTCTGAAAGACTTGAGAGCAAGAATTCTCAAAGGTAAATTGCATGTTTGAGTGCACACATATGTAAAACCACACAGCTGATGACCATGAAGATATTCAAATCAGGATCTTAGATTAAATACTTTGAATCTTCTCATCTTTTCATGCTTATAAATTGTTTTATTCAGCAGATTCAATTGATAACAATAGGAGTATTTACAATGTTCCAGATTTTTTCCTAGACTTGCTCTATAGGGAAGCAAGAGAGGAAACTGATGCTGTTACTTTCACAGTGCAGAAAGCAAGATGTACTTCTGTACTCACTGAACTTGGTCTCTTCTTTATGTATCCAAGGCACTTCCAGATCAATATGCAAAACTGCTTTCATAAACACATCTCACGTAATAAGAAAGCACGAGCACACATTTGGTATTCCAGCTAGGTGAATTTGAGCAACCAGTGAAGAAGACAGACAAAGGATGCTGCTGAATAGTGTTGTCTTGAATGTTTATACAGTTCTCTGGTTTTGTGATAAATATATTCAGGAAACATCCACTGTCACAACACAGATACATTTTTTTTCTCTGCAGTAACAATCAGCTCAATATCACAAGTTTAGACTTTAGACAGGTTTATGAAAAATAAGGGTTTTTTAATTTTATGCTAGAAATATGATTTAGATGGGATGTATTTTTTATATTTATTTCTAGGAGGGAAAAAAGATTAGGAATAAATGGAATATGAGCATTATGTAATGTTAGAGTTTCTGGGAAACACAATTTTATTTATTTACCTAATCTTTGGATTAGCCAGATCTCTGGATTAGCTAGATTTAACTTGAAAGTTCTGTTTTTTGGGATTTTGTTTTGTTTTGGTTTGGTTTTTTTTTTTTTTTAAATAGCCTTTTTTGGGAAGGCAAAGGAGGAGAGGAAGGAAATTGGGGAACACTGCATGGAATAGCTCAGAGGATTTCCACATATTCATTTTCACACAAAATTCTTTTTCTTTCTTTTTTTTTTTTTTTAAATAGCCTTTTTTGGGAAGGCAAAGGAGGAGAGGAAGGAAATTGGGGAACACTGCATGGAATAGCTCAGAGGATTTCCACATATTCATTTTCACACAAAATTCTTTTTCTTTCTTTTTTTTTTTTTTTAAATAGCCTTTTTTGGGAAGGCAAAGGAGGAGAGGAAGGAAATTGGGGAACACTGCATGGAATAGCTCAGAGGATTTCCACATATTCATTTTCACACAAAATTCTTTTTCTTTCTTTTTTTTTTTTTTTAAATAGCCTTTTTTGGGAAGGCAAAGGAGGAGAGGAAGGAAATTGGGGAACACTGCATGGAATAGCTCAGAGGATTTCCACATATTCATTTTCACACAAAATTCTTTTTCTTTCTTTTTTTTTTTTTTTAAATAGCCTTTTTTGGGAAGGCAAAGGAGGAGAGGAAGGAAATTGGGGAACACTGCATGGAATAGCTCAGAGGATTTCCACATATTCATTTTCACACAAANTTAGAGTTTCTGGGAAACACAATTTTATTTATTTACCTAATCTTTGGATTAGCCAGATCTCTGGATTAGCTAGATTTAACTTGAAAGTTCTGTTTTTTGGGATTTTGTTTTGTTTTGGTTTGGTTTTTTTTTTTTTTTTAAATAGCCTTTTTTGGGAAGGCAAAGGAGGAGAGGAAGGAAATTGGGGAACACTGCATGGAATAGCTCAGAGGATTTCCACATATTCATTTTCACACAAAATTCTTTTTCTTTCTTTTTTTTTTTTCCCAGCATATGTAATTTTAACAATTCACATATTTCAGTGTAATGATTATTTATTTGGAAAATTGGAATTAGAGACTTAAAATACAACAGAAAATTATTTGGAGCAAGCCAAAGAGCTGAGCTGTGGAGGACACAGGCAGTAGCACCCTATACCCCAGGGAGCCTGGGCATTCAGTTTTACATATGGTTTCAGTGATCCAGGCTAGTGGGGACAGAATATAGATAGAACCCTTTTTCCTTTGTATGAATCTTCACAGCAAATTGAAATTGAAGATCATTTTGCACAAAAGTGCTATCTAGGCCTATGAACCCAGTGAGGAATACAATCACAACATGCATAAGAACCATCAGAGTAAGGACATTATACCTGGGCTGGGAGACAGAGATAGGAATTGGCCAGCACTCTAAAAATATTCCCCTTTTTTAATTGGTATTTAATAAGCCTTGGTTCAACACTATGCAGAAGGAGTTCCTCTATCTGGAACAAATTTCATTTTAGGGTTGTATTAGATGCAACTGAAACACATGGTAGAATATTGTTCTATATCTCCCTAATATACCAGTCCAGTATTCATACTTGATAAAATTAATATAAATTTTGTATATTGCATAACATCATGTGAGACTAAATTCTATAAGAGTAATGTAGTCATGCCATAAATTTAGAGTTTTGAACAAAAGCAATATGATTTGACAAAAAAAATCTTACCTGCACAATCTAATGTTGTACCATAAATCTCTGCCAATTGACTTGAGAAAAAAACAAACCACAAAAAAAACCCCAAACTAAATCAACCAAGAGTATGAAGATAGTCTGTGTCTTTCTAAAGACAAATGAGGCATGAATGATTTGAAGTTCCACTTTTATAGAGTATTTTGATAATGAAAGCAATTGGTTGGGTTTGGTCCCCCAAATATAAACCTTGTTTAATCCAATTCTAACATAAACAGTTTGTCTTGAAACAAAGTCACAGAACGACTAAGGATTTTTGAATAATCTAGAATGTTTTATGAAAAAAATAAAGGTTACAAAAAAACCTCCCTTTGTTCCTAGTAGAGAGAAAAAGGAATTGGCCTTGATGTCATAGAAAAATGAATAAATATTTAGAACTTGTCACGACCTTTTATATATCTCTACTGTATTACAGCCTACTGTTCAGCAGAAAAATATGCTTTTCAGCTCTCAGCACAGATTTATTAGGTGCTATAAGATGTGCTCCTCCATTGAAAAGCCAAAAATAGCACATTCATAATGTCACACACTCAAGTGCCTCTGCAGTCTCAGAGGGTCTTTCTTATTGCATCTTGGCAAGTAAAAGATTTACAAGCACAACAGAAATGGCCTTTAAAAATCCCTGGTATTAATGGTAGTTTCCTGATAATAGTTTTATTGCCTTCTATTAAGAGACTTATTACATCAGTCTAATACAATACTACTGTATTACTGCTATAATACAATATGATAAATGAGAGCTACCTCTTCCATATTGCATTAACACCATATTAAGTTAATTGAATGCAGTCATAGCCTAGTATGATGGATGAGATGCACACTATTGTCAGCAATTATGTATGGAAAAGGAAAGTTCATAATTCCTATATTTTCTCACATTTGTTCTATTGAAAATAGTTATATGCAGTTCTAAAAAAATTCTAACACTAGTTGTTTTTGACACTGCTTTGCATTTATTAAAGAGCTCTACAAAAAAAAAAAAGAAAAGCAAAAAAATTCAAAATCTTCGTAAAGAAATAAACAATTGAGCTGATAGGATTTTCTTCATGTTGTTGGTCAGTTTGATCATCATGTTGTGAGCAGAACTTTCATTGCTGAACTCAGTGGTTACCAACCCAGGTATTGGTGTTATTCGCTGGGTAAAAAAAAGAAAAAGAGAGATTTGTATTCTTAGCATAGTCTTCCTTCTTGTTTTTTTTCCACCTCATGAGAAGACAGCATCAAACAAAGATACTTTATGTCAGTCAGAAAGATTAATTCATACCCAAAGAAACCAGCAACGCACTTCCCCCAAGTTATAAGGGCATTGTGTCATACACTATAATGGATTATTGTGCTTTGTAGCTCTATTTTTTCCTGATATCTGAAAGTAATGAACATTTTTCAGTTCTGGCACTTACATAAAGGACATGGAGGCCATTTGTGTAGTGTGCTAATGCTAAACATGTGACAGTGATAAGCTTTAAGACTAAAGGCTAAGGTATTACTGGTGAAAAATATATATTCAGGTGGATGAAGAGGTTACTTTTCATGGCTTTCAGTAATTCATTCAATTCACAATGTTGAATGAGCTTCTGCATATAATGGAGAGAAAATTTGTGAAGCTGTAGTAGAACAGGCAGCTCTTAATAACGTCTGTGCTTAATTTTAAAGGCACATCTTAAATAGAAGCATTCATGTACTTCAAGATAGTATCCCTTTCCCACAGTCTATTGACATTAGGGGCAGAGTAACAGAAATTACACAAAACATAGACAATCATTCACATTAATGTACAATTTATTAATTGTATTTGATTTTGTTCACACTGGAATTAAGAATTTGCTCAAAAATAAGATTTAAACCCCCCCCAATGCAGCACATGCAGAATCTAGACCTGAATAAATTTATATCCTTGACAATGTAGTTCGTTTCTGTAAAAGCTATATAAGAAACCATCTTATCAGTCAGCTGGTCAAAAGTAGCAGATTAAGAAATAACAATAGGAAGAAGTACTTATATATTGGAAAAAGAGCAAACCTTTCAAACACATTGACATCTGCTCAGTGTTCAGCATCAGCTATAAATACTTTCAAAATTATCAAGATTTAAGACCATAAATTAGTAGTTTTGTTTAATGAAAGCATGTTTTCAATTATTTGATATAAGGCATTTCATTACTCAATTTGGAATCATTAAAAAAAGTAAGAATGACTGGTTACTCATGCATAATGAATAAATTCACAGAAGTTATGTATGTGCTAAATGAGGAAAAACTTCCAAGTGTACTAACTAAATTACTTATTATGAAGTATGCTTTCCACTGTTATCTGAAGGAAGAAGAGTTGTCACATGAGATTTTGGTACTTCCAAGAATGGAAAAAAGAACCTTTCAAAAATACATAGTATATTGCTTTTACTACTAAAATAACTTTGTGATTTCATATTCAAACAGAACATAGCAATGTCTAGATTATATGCAAACCAGGAACTGCTAAACATTCAAAATGAAGCCTTCCAGAGAATAATGTGCATTCATTTTACAAAATGTTATTTTTTCAATCATGATACATTCCCCCCTATCATGAAACATGTTCTCCCACTAATTTTGTGTAGCTGGTATTTAATCTTATATGAATGAAGAATTATTACAAATCATAAAAGAAGTTGTTTAACCATGATTATTTAGTGAGAAGAACTAGTGAATAGCAAATACCCAAAGATATAAAATATTTTTGTGAGGATTAGACCTTTCCTGGGAGGCAAAATGTGTTGGAGGCACAGCTCTGATCCCAGCACTGCATTGGATTTCAGGATTGCTTTTCTGAAAAGTCCATTGAAAGGCAGGTTGAAAAAAACCCAAACAATTCAACAAAGAAATCCCTACCACAACAAAACACTTTGTGTAATACACTGTTCTTCCTTCGGGGAGAGATTCAGAATAAAGATGCATTGAAAATTTGAAAAATATCAGATATTGCAGTAAATGCACTACTGACAAGCAATTACATGGAAGACTTAAGAATATGTATAGTGAATCAGGGTAGTACTGCAGCCATGATATTATATTTCAGGCCATAACCTGTTCACTGAAATCTGTAGACCTCCATCTCCAACTATACTTATCTTTGTAAGATAATATTGTGCTCTTTTTAATCTCAAATCATCAATTTTCTGTCAGTGACAAGATAAACAGAGTCAAGTAAGCAGTACAGGAAATAAATCTCATCTAAATTTATAATATTAGAATTTAAAGACTAAGGTCAGTACCACAAAAACTGCCAGAAAGAACCTGTGACCATTTTTCCTACCAATAAACTTAGCTTTGGAATAGCCTATCATATTTCTAGGCACTTTTTGACAGCAGGCAAAAAGCCAATAAAGGTATTCTAACAACTATAAGCAGATTTATTTTAATCAGTATTTTATGTAAAAACAAAATGTAGACAAGAAGGATGAGAGAAGGATGAACAGTTTCAGTCACACAGATGGGGTCTGTGAGCATGTTTTGAAACCATGGTAAAATTTTTTCTTCCCTGGATCTCATGACCTGAGTCTAATTATTAATCTAATTCTGTTTAGTGTAGATTCACAGTGCATGCTTTGGAGATTGGCACTTTCAATATCAGTAATTGATGTTAAAATACTTGGCTTACACATTTTTGGGTTGGCAGAAATGACACTGCAGGGAGATACTACCAACTAGACCATAGCATCACTTATTGCTATTCTTAAACCTAGTTCTAGTAGGTTTAACTAGCCCTTGTGTTTTAAACCAGGAAATAACTCAACAGGTAATGGAGGAGTCATACAATGTTTTCAAATGCAATGTGACTTGTAGAGAATTCACAAGGGGAGACCTTATCATAAACACTCTTTTAAGGCCTAACATTATTGATCAATATTTTGGGCAGGGCACTGAATAGAAAATCTGCTTTTCTTTGTTTTTTCACTTCCATTGATGAAAAAGCCTTAAAGGCATTTTGTCTGACCATTGCAAAGCTTTTTTCTTTTTTTCATTTTATGCAAATCTGCATCAAATTTCTATATTGCTCTTTTCAACGCTGAGTTAATTTTCTTTAAAAGTGCTTGGATCCATAAGTTTTTAAATTTTGCTTTATTTAAAATTAAGAACATGAAAGCTAAGATCTGCTTCAGCATTCTATTGAAGATACTTAGGAGTGCATAAAAACATTAAAAGCATGTCTCTCAACCACACAGCTTTCATAAGAATAGTATTCTAAAAAATTCTATTACGGTGTCTGCAACTTATACAAGATTCACTTGTTCCATCTAAGAAATATGCCAATTGTCCTTCTAGCAGAGAGTGCCAAATTAAATGAAGGTAGTTTAAAGATAACTAAATTTTACTCCTTAACTCCAGTTTTGCATCTTGCATTACAGGCAGCTCACCCTGTGCAAATGGGCAAATGGGCTGCTCTGCCTTTTGCTTCAGACACTTGATGTGATGATGCAGCTGTAAAATTTGCTGTGTTTTCCAGAAGCTGTCTCTAGAGAGCTGAAGGGATGTTTTAGATCTCCTGAATGCCATAGTATGAGCTCTTCTCCAGAGAACACCTCCCTCTTTGAGGGCTGTGTGAGTTATACTCTGAAAGGCAGTGACTTCCCTCCTCTTGGAATATAGCTGTGACTGAATTTAGATAAAGCTTTTGCTGTATTCAGCTTTACTGATTTACCCAGAATAACTCAGTCCTTGATTGAGTCATGACAATTTGGTGTTGAAAATGCAGGAAAAATATCTTTTAAAACTCTTTAATTGAATAAGTCTCTTTGGAATAGTGCCAGTGTCAATATGTATTTTTAGCTACTCTCTGACATTTAAATCCATTTGACTTATTCTTCTGGTGAAGTTCTTTTCAACCTGAAACATATTCAATGAGGTCTCTTTTTCAGTGAAATCCTGTATACAGAGTTAATTGCCACTAACAGCTATTTTTAAAGACCACAGATGAAACATGGAAAAATTCAAAAATAATTTCATGCAGAGTTATGTAGAATATATACAGTGCACTATGTGTAATTCTCTTCCTTTCTTTATTATGAAGAGCTTTTGCATGTAAACAAAGTCTATGCTCATCTGCTTCACTTACTTATTTCTCACTTTAGGATATAATCTTCAATTTGAAGGCTTATGATTATAGTATCTTCCTTAGGCATGCTTATTGTGGCACAAAGGTAGGTTTGTATCTTCAAGCTGAGAATAAGAAAAAAGAAGAGATGAACCTTTCAACATCACAGATTCTGTTGAGAGGTGGATATGCCTAGTGAAAAAGGACAAGAGAGAAGAAACAAAGAAACTGACACAAAAAGAAAATAATTTCAGGCCATACTTGTTTTCCAATGTTTTCAAGGAAAAGCCCAGGAATTATCAAAATACAGAGATACAACATATATGATACATGTGAATGGTCAATGTATAATGCTATGTAAATCATAAAAATGTATCATTGATTTTATAATTTATTTAAAATTATCCTTAAAATGTATTTTTATTATTTGTAGAAAACATTTCTTTACCTAACACTTAAAGACATTGTTTTAACTGACTCTTCAAAAATACACTCCAGAACACTTAAGCTAAGCAAAATGAAACAAATGTAAAATAGAAAAAAAGCTCTTCTAAGAGAGAGATAAATAATGTGATTACTCAGCATGGAATTTCATCAAGGAATCTTGACTGACGCTGTTTACTTAAAAGGACTAAATCTCAATTAATGAGCTTAGAAAAATAATTGTATTGCTTCATTATAAGAAGCCAACCACATAATAATACAGAAAACCATGACATTTGATTATATTCTTTGTTCTGCTTTTGGATAACAGTTATCACTTTTAAGGCTTCATGCTAAACTATTCCCTCTAGAAAATTACATTATATGGACTGTAATATGGAAGCTTTCCACCATAGCCTGATTTTTTTTCATTCTGATTGTTAAATATATTTTCGTTCTTCTCAAAGCCAGTCTTAATTAGACACAATTACTAGAAAAAACAATTTTGTCATCCATCTAGAACCCTTACATTCTATGTTTTTTCCTGTAAAAAGTTCTTGTAGGAATACAACCAGAATATTAATAAGCAGAAAACATGTTCTTTCTGCTGTATTGCTATATTTGGCATCTCCAGAAAAGAGAAGATTCACTTTTGGTTTGTTTCTTTCCTTCTTTCTTTTATCCTCATAAGAAAGTGGATACAAAGACTTAGATGAGTTGGGATATTCAAGTGCCATTCACAGTGCTGAGGTAAAGGTCAAGATGCTCTTGACACTGATATTCTTAAGTCCTGTACAGAAGTTGCTGGGACACTGGTTTACTTAGTGGTGTCTCCTTTTGTTGTTATTTAGTACAGGGATGGAGAACGAGATCTCTGAGCTTTAAGAAAACTTATTACTATTTTATATTGTATAGAGAAATATCTTTTTATTTTGTTGGATCCATTCCAGATCAAAATGTAAGACTACTTATATGTTAACTCATTCAAACAAAGTAAATAAAAATATGTCCATAATCTAGGCCTTAGAACCTTATCCTTCTGACACTAAATATTTTAGTGACCTTTGAAAAAATTATGTACTTTTATCAAAAAACAATAAAAATAAGGAACCTGATGCAAAGTATTTGATAAAATAACGAATTTATTATCCCTCTACTGGGCTACACAGAAAAAAACACACTTCTGATTCCCTGAACTCACAACTTTTTTATTTCTATTTCTAACATTTTTTTTTCTTTATTTAGGAAAAAAAGTGCTAATGTGGTTATTAAAAACAAGTTTTAGTATTAATAGTAATTATCTAGTGTTGCTGAAACAATAATTTGTTTTAATGGGACTGAACTCAAATATCTTTATATCGAAGGGACTGAAAGGTTTATGATTTAATCCTTAATGAGTCTTTTGAAGTATATTTGTTGTAAAATGATTTAATTTCACAGTCTTGTACTTGAGAGAATCTAATGGAACAACTTATCAAGAACCACTACAGATCTTGATTCTTATCCATGAGCAGATCTACACTGTTAAATTTTAACACTGAGAAAGAAAATTTAATCTATATTATGTATTTTATATAAGTAGAAATAAAAATTAAATGTTCTTTTGGAGCATTATTCAATGTAATATATTTTTATGAAAACTAGTTACAATTTTAATTAGGTTGTAGTCCCTTGAGATCTGAAAGATCAAAAGAACAAAGAGTCAAACTCAGAAAAAGATGGTTTGGTTTTCATTAAAATATAACGATACCCTTAATGCTTCTTGATTCTTTTCATAGTCAAAGATTAACAATACCAGATTAGGGAATAGTAAAGATTTAGTAAAGATTTTTTTTTTTTTGTCCTGGATGTCATGTTAGAAACAGAAAACTATTTTGATTATAAGAGCAGTTACCTTGTATGAAAGGTAAGTTCTGTGCCTCACTGACAAATGCAAACATCTTAGACCTTCCTATCAAAATATAATTAAGCATTCTGTACATAGAAAAAAAAAAAATCAATCCAACTCCCTTTGCAGAAAAGAAGAAAATTTCCAAAGTTAAGGTAGCAGAACGTTTTCTTAAAAGTAGTTGGGTTATTACATATCTTTTCAAAGCAGTATCTTTACTAGTGAAGGAACAATTTTACTGCTTTATATGGATGGAGAGTGAAATTCAGTGGACCAAAGTTGATTCCTTGGACCTTGTAGGCACTGCTGAAGTTAACTAGACAAACAATCCTCCAGTAAATAAATGTACTGAGTACTTGTCAATTGTGTTTCTAAGAGTGACATTTACATTTCTGGCATCAAGGGAATTTATATTCTCTGGAAGTATCTAGAGACTGGTTCACAAAGAGTTTTGCTTGTCTCCAGGTATTTTACAGGTAGTGGCAAGTCAAATTTATTTAAAAGTGGAGTAATTGTTCTTCAGTCCAGGGTCCTGTATATCTCTTTCTTGGAGTGAGAGAGTGTGTTCCACAGTCTCTGTACTGAGCTTAGCAACCAGTCTCCACCAAGAAAGTAAACACTGTGACTGATTAATCTGTTAAAATGATAAAAGTGTTATGTAATTCTAAACTCTGTGACAAGCTGAAGACAAGCTGTTTTATTTGCAGTTTATGAACTGTGTATTATGTTTTTTTTAGCATGATGTGTCTGGGTGTCGGAAAGTTAAGAAGCGAAACCTGTATGCTGGCCTTGTCCTTTCCATTAGAGTATGGGCTCCCCTTTTATTTCTGTTCTATAGATTTTGATTGCTTTGATTTTCTGTTTTTAAAAGACTTTGTTTTAGTTTTTGCTCAAATTCAAACTAGCTTTGGTGTTTAAGAGCCCTGTTGATTAACATTAACTAAAAGGAAAAAATCTATCCAGTCAGCTCACAAAGCTGTACAGATTTTCGACCACTGATAGTGTATGCTGAGACACAATTTCCTAATCTGTGCATCCTTCCAGCTTTGTATGGTGGTGATGATTAATTTTTTTTATAAACTGGTGTTGTACTTTGACACTGGCCCAAAGCCAGGCATCCACGAGGGCCACTCACTCACCTTCCCCTGCTACAGCTAGGCAGTGGAGGGGGAAATATAAAGTTAGCAAAGGGTGTGTGCATGAGATAATCACCAGGAGAAATACTTCAAGGGCAAAACAGGCTCAGCTTAAGTTGGAAAGTGAATCTATTACTAACACAATCAGAGGAGGATAATGAGAAGTAAAAGAAGTCCTTCGAACACCTTCTTCCCCCCCCAGCCCCTCCCTCCTTCCCGCCGACAGCGCAGGCAGACGGGGCAGGGGGGTTTGGTCAGTCCATCACTGAGATTTTCTTCCAATGCTCTGGGAGAGGAGTCCATCCCCTGTGAGGCCGTGGGGCCCCTCCCACGGGAGACAGTTCTGTGGGAACTTCTCTGGTGTGGGGCCACGCTCAGAGCTGCAGCCAAACCACATCTGCCCGTGAGCTCCCCCACGGACACACAGCCCTCCCAAAACTGCTGCCTTGTGAGCTCCCCCACGGGCACACAGCCCTCCCAAAACTGCTGACTTGTGAGCTCCCTCACAGGCACACAGTCCTCCCAAAACTGCTGAAATGTGAGCTCCCCCACGGGCACACAGCCCTCCCAAAACTGCTGACTTGTGAGCTCCCTCACAGGCACACAGTCCTCCCAAAACTGCTGAAATGTGAGCTCCCCCACGGGCACACAGCCCTCCCAAAACTGCTGACTTGTGAGCTCCCTCACAGGCACACAGTCCTCCCAAAACTGCTGAAATGTGAGCTCCCCCACGGGCACACAGCCCTCCCAAAACTGCTGACTTGTGAGCTCCCTCACAGGCACACAGTCCTCCCAAAACTGCTGAAATGTGAGCTCCCCCACGGGCACACAGCCCTCCCAAAACTGCTGACTTGTGAGCTCCCTCACAGGCNGGGCTGTGGGTGGATCTCTGCACTCCCTGTGGATCCCCATGGGCTGTGGGTGGATCTCTGCACTCCCTGTGGATCCCCATGGGCTGTGGGTGGATCTCTGCACTCCCTGTGGATCCCCAGGGGCTGTGGGTGGATCTCTGCACTCCCTGTGGATCCCCATGGGCTGTGGGTGGATCTCTGCACTCCCTGTGGATCCCCAGGGGCTGCAGGGGCACAGCTGTTTCACCATGGGCTGCACCACGGCTGCAGAGGAATCTCAGCTCTGGTGCCTGGAGCACCTCCTGCCCCTTCTTCTCCACTGACCTTGGTGTCTCCATGTTGTTTTCCCTCACATGTTCTCACCTTCTCCTCTTCTCTGACTAGAGGGAAAACTCCTGTGACTTTGTTTTGATTTCCTTCTTAAATCTGCCATCCCAGAGGCATTACCAGCCTCTCTCACTGACCCAGTCCTGGCCAGCAGCATGTCCATCTCCAGAGCCATCGGCCATGGGCTCTGCTGGACATGGTGGAAGTTTCCAGTAGCTTCTCACAGGAGCCACCTTTGTGGTCCCCCTGCTGCCAGAAACCGGCAGTGCCAAACCAATACAACTGAATACAGTGATAGAATATTTAAGATTTATATACTAAATTAGTAAAAGAAAACTACCAAATATTAAAAACAAAAAGAAAAGTTAATGAAAAGAGATAGGAAAAAAGCACTGCAATATATGAAACATTCTTTTTTCTAAAGAAATAAAGAGAAAGAATCATAGCACTACACCATCCAGGGGAAAGAATAGTGAAAATTAAGATTGTAGAAAATGTGAAACACATGGGAAAAAAAGTAATAGTTCAAACTGACATATTTTTGTTTTGTATAAAATGTACAACTAATTAGATTTTTCTCGTTTAATAGAGTACAGTTTCCCCCACCCTTTTCAAAACTATTTTTTTTTTATAGACTACAGTTCAGTACAGGATAGATGCCTTTTTATATCTAATCCATCTATTCTAACATTCTACATTTCAATTGATTTCTAAGATAATGAACACTCCAAATTGTGCTGGCACTCATCTCACAAGTTGCTATCTTAGTGCTAGCTACAGCCACTGGCTTTGGAAACCTTACTTAGAAAACCTTAATTTTTGCCAGTTTTATTGACTGTCTTGATAGCCTCACTCATTTGGTGAGTTTCACCAGAAGAATATCCTTTACTGTATGCTCTAAATTGGAAGAAGGTTTGCAAACAAAAGACTATAGGGTGAAGAACAGAGGTAGATATATGTCTGTATTAAAAAATATTGGGGAAAAAAATCAGTGTTAGAGTTTAATACTATTAAAATTAATATTATAAGGACATTATTTAAAATATTAAACAGTAATATATCATCTATGACTGTTTCAAATTAAAATTATGTTTTTCTCTCCCTCTTTTTGTATTAATTAACCCATAGTATGGGAGAAAAACATTTGCCAAGTGGATATGAAAGGTTCTCTTTACACATCTTTCTTAGATTAAGATTTTGGTTCTAAATTATAATATGCTATGAGATGTTGAAAAGCTAAGGTGGAACTATTTCCCAGAGTAACACAACAAATCCTCTACTCCCACCCACAGGGACATCAACACAGAGGGTTTTCAGCCAAAGGCTTGCAAATACAGAATGTATTTTTCATTACTGAATTGCATGTGACTGAGCCAAAATCCAGAATCTTCCAGGTATTCAGTAATTCCTTTCCAAATAATGTGTTATTTTTTTCTACTTCCTTTAATAGTCACACAGACAAAGAGTCAACCAAGTCTTGTGACTTTGTTTAATGCAGAAGAATCTCTCACATGTCAATAATAGGGAACATAGATGTTATGGTATTTAATTAATCATTACAGTTTTTTGTTTTTCATAACCGACAGAAAATTCAGATAAAGTCTAGAAACTGTTTTTGGTTGGACCTTGATACCTCCTCTGAGGCATAACAGTAGGTACTGTGTCTTAGCCTTCTCTGACACATGCATTTTATTACATATACATAATGAAATTCTGTAGTTTTCTTTCTACAAGCCTTTCCCTCTTAATTGTCTTACTTCATACCAATTGATGATTTTTTTTTTAAATTAAAAATCAGTTTAAGTGGTTAGTAATCAGTTTTAGCTTTCCAAGAACATTGCTATTGACAATTACATAATTTTGCAAAATACTCTTGATAAACTTTTGAGCTTTGCAGAGATATTTGTGTATGTATTTTTTGCATTATTCTTTAGAATGTATATGAATGCAAGTTATATTTGTAGATCTGTAGCCCAGTATGTAGCATTAGCTTCAGAGCTTTCCCTTAATACTGGACTCTGTGTGCTCTCAATGAAAAGAACTAATGAAATAAACAAACAAATCATATTGACTAAAAGATACTTATGATTGCATATATATATATAAGAAGCACATAGTTTACTTTTTCTTTGAGAATGTGAAATAGAAAATACTTATTAAATCTGGAAATGGTGTTCTTTTTTTTAATGGGAAAATTATATTATTTATTTAATGTTCAAAAATACCAGAGTTTTCAATAAGGTATTTGGTAGGACGTTTGTGGATAATACTTTCCTATAGGAGACATTTTGAGGTACCTGTTGAACCTTAGATGGTGAAAACTTTTATTAAATCTTCATGCATGTACATACTTATTTTCAGTAGAAAAGAGAAATTTTGTTCAGATAAAAATAAATTGTCCATTGAGGCATTTTGGTAAAGAAATACAAAGTTGAAACTAGTTATGTATCCTGAATAAATAAAGACTGCTAAGAGCTGAAAAGTAGAAACTCAAACCCAAGCACAGTTCTGTAATAACGTATCTATTTTAAGAATAAATAAGCCAGCTTGAAGAAGTAATATTTTAATCATAAATTCCTAATGGTAAGTCATATATTCCTTATTCAGAGCTGAAAATGTTTTGAAGATCCTTGATACTATACAAATTGCACTCATAAATGCAATTCAAGTTTTCATTATTACTGTATGTACTATTTAAAAAAAATCAAAATGCTTCTTTTCCAAGTAGTTGAACTTATATCAGGTGATTATATTATATTCAGCATTATTTTCCACTTTGGTTAATACAGTGCTATTTAACGGTTCATTTAATTTTGTCTTTTAATTCATGTAAAATATTATGCTTCAGTCTGCCTGTTTCAATGCCTGCCTTTTAAAAGGGGAAGCAAGTGGAGTTTTGCACAACATAAAAGAACTAGGGCTTGCTGAATTATTGGGAAACAAGAGGGGAACACCTGTGATACTCCACAAAGGAATCAGGGCATATTTCTCTAGTAAGTTGTCATAGGTATGGCCCAACTGGGCAGCCAGAAAGTCATGATCTTATTGTCAGCACTGAAAAATGTTGGGAGAAACCTGAGGTGAGTTGACTTAGGCTGGCCATCAGGTGCCCACCAAGTCATTCTACTATTCCCTCCTCACCAGCAGGACAGACAGGGTAAAGCTCATGGGCTGAGATAAGGACACAGAGGTCACTCAGAATTTACCAACACAGGCAAAATAACTGGACTTTGGAAAAATAATTTCATTTATTGCCAATTAAACAGAGAAGGACAATGAGAAATACAAACTAATCTAAAATTCCCTTCCACCCAAACCCTCCTTCTTTCTGGGCTTAACTTTATTTCTGAATGCTCTACCTCCTCCTCCTCCTCCTCCTCCACAGTGGAGCAATGGAATGGGGGCTGTGGTTAATTCATCACAGATCTCTGCTGCTACTTCCTCCTTAGGGGAAGGACATCTCAAATTCTTCCCTTCCTTCAGAGTGGATCCCTTCCATAGGGTGCAGTCCTTCAGAAAAGACTGCTCCAGTGTGGGTTTCCCACAGGGTCACGAGTCCTGACAGTAAACCTCTTCCAGCATCGTCTTCTTTCTCCACAGGGTCGCAGGTTCTACTGGGAGCATTACACAGTGTGGGCTTTCCCAGAGTGGGCTTCTTGAGCAGAACTGGTGTGGATTCCTCATTATTGAAAAGTTCAAGGTCAGGTTGGATGGGGCTTTGAGCAACATAGTCTAGGAGAAGGTGCACCTACTCATGCCAGAGGAGTTGGAATCAGAGAACCTTTAAAGGTTCCTTTCAATCCAATTCTGTGATACAACTATTATGTGTCATTTTGAAAAAGAAAAAAAAAAATAGAAACAACCAAAGCAAATCCTCAGCACTAAAGCAGGTGACTCTTCATTTTTCCTAGCAAAAGGAGATACTTCCTGCTTTACAGAAATGCTACCAATAAAATAATTATCTTTATATAAGATACAAAGAGTACTATAAATATATAAATACATAGAGTTCTTTGGCATCTTAAATTGATTTCCACATATAGCATCAGTGAAATTTAAAACAACCAACCAGACAATAGCTTTTCCAGGAAGGCTTAGTCTTCTAATAACAAAATTAAAAATAGCTTGTGAATTCTTCTCTGCTTATCTACTCTAGCTTGATTGTGTTCATATTTGTACATTTATATATGATTCTTTGTCATTTTCTCATTTCCTTATTAGAGTAAGTAATGAGCTGTAAGTGATCAATCTACCTTAAATAGGAGTAAAGGAGTAAGTTACTTTGAGAACAGCATACTTCTGTTCAGAAAGGTAAGGCTGCATTAAAAATGCACGCTTGCTTTTGAAACTCACTCTGAAAATCCACATGAACCGAAGCTTTTCTCCCTTTCCATTCTTTGCTTGCGAACAGCAAATGCTACAACTGGTTATTAGTACAGTTGACTGCTTTGAAGTTGTCTGATAACATTCATTTATTTCCATTATGTGAATTTGGGTGAGACTGCAGGGAGATGAGTGAACAGGGCTAACATGGGAACATGAGGATTTTCCTTTAGGGCTTTATCAGAGTCTAGTACATTCTGACCGAGCTCTTTTAAATGATCTACATGTGGAAGGTGTGATGCTTATTATCAAATTTTAATTTTTTATGCTCTACTGAATTTTAATTTAGTGAGGGATATAACTGTATAGGTAAATCGCAGGACAGATACAAATTACACTTATGAGAATACGACAGTTGTAATTTACAGCAGAATCACAATACAAATGCAATGCTCATTGCCAGTGTGTATAGTCTAAAAGATTATTTTACTGTAGAGATAAAATCAGTTCACCCACATGACTAATGTAGTTTTTTGCCAAATTCACTCAGCTGATGGGGCTGACTAGTTCATATATAGCCATTTATTCTGGTCAAGGGTCATCCTTCAGTTCCCTTTGTCCTGAGATAAATTCGGCCTTCTTTGCAATGTGATCAATAACTGCATATATTGTTGCCTGAGCCTCCTGAATGAGGCTTCTGTGTCAGTCTTCTCAGATCCTTCTTCTGTTTTAGGGGTTCAGTAGAGACAAAGAGTAAATTACTGCCTGCAAAGATTTGGATACAATAGATTACATGATTATCATTCATTTGGATTTGAAAATTCCCCTTAATTAAACATATATAGTAACAAGAATAAATAAATAAAAGCTAGCATTTAAAATGTCCAGAAACACTGTCGTGGTTTGACACTGGCCAGGTACCAGTCACTCACAAAAGCCATTTGCTCATCTTCTATTGCTCTCACTAGGGCAGAGGAGAGGAGGACAAGAAATTAACAAAGGGCCCATGAATTAAGGACCAAGAGAAAAACACTCTAAGGACAAAATAGGTTTAAATTTAAAGGTATAAGATAAATTTATTATTAACAGAGCCAAAATAGGATAATGAGAAGTAAAATAAGCTTTCAAAGCACCTTCCCCCCCACCCTCCTCCCCAGCCCCTCCCTCATTCCAGTCAATAGTGCAGGGAGACAGAGCATGAAGGTTTTGGTCAGTTCATCACCTGAGATAATTTTCTGTTCACTCAGGGAGAGAAATCTTTGCTATGCCGTGGTATCCTTCCCATGGGAGACAGTTCTCCGTGAACATCTACAGCATGGCTCTAATCTCATGAGCTGCAATCCTGCCAAAACTGCTGTGCATGAGTCCCACCCCAGGCAAACAGTCCTCCCAAAACTGCTGTGGCGTGGGTCACTCATCCACAGAGAACACTCCTCTAAGGATAGGCTGCTCTAGTTGGGAAGCAGGGCCCTCTCTCTCCATTTGGGTGTCCCACTGGATCACAGCTTTCTCTGGCAGCCACCCTCTCTGGCATGAGTTCTTCTCTCACAGGCTGGAGATGGATTTCTGTATCCCCTGTGGGCCTCATGGGCTGCAGGGGCACCATAGTCTTCCTCATGGCCTTCAGAGGAATACTGGCTCAGGTGCTTGGAGCACCTCTTCCCCTTCTTTTCCCACTGACCTTTGTGCTGCCCTGTTGTTTTCCCTCACATGTCCTCACTTGCTCCTGTTTCCTGATGAGAAGAAGAACTGATGCCCATAGGTACCATAGTCAACAACTTCCACCAATTCAAGGATTTCTGCAAGATCCCACAGTGCAGAGAAGTGGATCCCGTAAAGTTACTTTTATCACCTTTCTGTTTAAAACTCCTCTTTCACACCAAATCGAATACCTACTTAGCAAAGTAAACTCAGGACTAGTCAGAAAAGTTTCTCCAGAGAGGTGGCACAGAACTGCGTCAGTCAGAAAAGCTAATGCTCTCACCCTGTGAGAACATTTAGGTATGAAGGAGGTATGAATTCAATGAAAAGAACTAACAATGAAAAATTACTTTGACATTTCAAATAGTTAGATTGAATTTATATTTTTGAGCACTGTTTTGCATTTCCAAAGAATACTGTGACATAATAATTACACAAATGGTATATGATGTGCTATGTTAGATGAGAAAAATGACAAATGTGTGTTTTCTAAAAAAATGAGTAATTTTATTGTTATATATTTTCAAAAGGACAAAGCCCATATAGAAGAAAAAAGAAAAAATATTTTCTTTATGAATTTAGGACTAGAGTTCTTACAGTAGCAGTGAGCCTGTATTGTCAAGCCTAATCATTCAGCATAGAAAATAAATAATTTCACATAGAAATTATAATACCTGACCAAAAATGCAGTGAAGTAGTTGTTCATAATGGAATCCAGTTTTGGAGAAAAAAAAAAAAAAAGGCAGGAAAAAAAAAGTGAGTCTTTGGAAAAGGTCATTCCTCAGCAGATTTAAGATGTTGAAGCCAAACATTCTATCAAAAAAAATTATTAAACAAGATAAATAGGATATTTGGTTTTAGCATAACAGGGACTAAATGACACTACTTGAAGAGAAAGTCCTAATAAAACCCAATTTTGGAAGCTACATCCTAACAAAATGAAATTAAAAATTCTGAAACTGTTTTCAGAGTGGCTTGATAGAGCAGTCCAAGAGAGATTTATTTAATCCAAACGAACAAACAAAAACCTCCAAACAAATAAAACAAAATGGAACCAGATTTGCAGAGATCATTTGATTCCACTAAAAGGACTGGGTATAGTGAGTCATCTTCTTGTTGGGCAACTGCTTTAGCCGTCAAATAAAACACAGTGAAACCAGAATAAAATGTTTGGCTTCTTGAATTAAATTAGTTGCTTTTTGGAAGATATATTAAAATTAAATGTAAGATCCTAACTCAAATATATTTCAGGACATTTGAAATTATGTCTTTGTAGTCCTGCTGAGAGAATAATGGTAATCGAAATAGTATCTGTTTTCAAGCTGTTTTTTAAAAATTCATTTTTAATGGTAAGGCTGACAGAATGAGTCAAATTAAAGATTTTTCCATTCTTGCACCCTATTTAAGATAGCAACAAATACTGGATATTTAGGAATATGAATATGGAACAAATGTCCTAGAAAAAATGTCCTCCCTAGAATAACTTCCTAAACTTCAGAAAGTTTTTGCTCAGTAACTTCTGTTCTTAGTAGCCTTGAACATATTTTTCTTCAGGTCACGTGTGCAGTTAAGGCTTATTTCATAGTAGAAAATAAAGCTGCATAATGTAGCAAATCAAAGTGTCTATACAAATACCAGCCCTGCATAAGCTGTATTTTAGGCATGAATCTTTCAATAATTTACTTTAAATGGAAATTATCATGTTATCTTGCCTATTAATGTGTAAGCTTTTATTTACCTCAGGTCCAAATGCTTGTATTTCCAATAGACAGAAATATTATTACTATTGATGAAAATAGAATTAAAATAATTCCTTCAAAAAGTCTTGGATTTTTTGTATGCAATATTGACAAAAAAATAAAAATCTCTATTGGACTTGTGACTTTTGCCACTTCCCACTTTTCAAGACTCTACATAAAAGACAATGGTCTTTTGCATTACCTCTATATTTTATAATATCAGTTTAAGGATTTCTTACCTTCTTCTTCCCCCCTGCATGAAACTGGCTCATAATTGGCTATTGTCATAGTCTAGTGATCCCATAAGTGCATCAGGAATTTCTAACAGCCACTCTTCCTGGTGTAATTACCCTTGCTACAGCAGATGACAAGGAAACCAAGGGAGATTTTGTCCAGGTCTTGCTGGAAGGATGAGGTGGCAAAGAAGACCAAAACAGTGAAATAGCTCTCATATTCTCAATAGAACTCAATACATTCTCATATTCTCTTATAACTTTACAGCTACAGGAAAAATTGCAAAAGTTTTATCAGGGTTTCATTTAGTCATCCTGAAGAATATGTGTCTGGGAGACAACGCTTCCCAAAAGCAATCATGAATTTGTTGCCTCAATACTAAACCAAAATACAATTAACAATCTACTAAGAAAAAAAAAGGGGAAAAAAAAAAGAAAATAGAAAAGGAATCTAAAAGTACCATAAGTGTGAATCTGATAGCTCTACGTGAAAGATGTCCCGCTATCATTTTTTGAAAATCGATAATCTATTAAGTAGGTACAGTACTCTGAACTACCCTTGTGACTTTTGATTCCTCAAAAGAGCTAAAAATTGATTTAATTCATAGTTTCTAATTGCAGCTATAGATTGCTTTTGAAATCTATATAGCTCACCTTCCTTTCTTCTGTGTTTTCAATTTTACTTGCCATTTGTTCTGTTTTATTCTCCTTTGTTCTACCAAGATGAACACTTTTCAATTTTCTACGCATAAGTCATTACCCCTTATTGTTGCTTAGTGGGTCCTTTGGCATCTCTAGCTTAAACTGAGTAATTAAAAGAGCTCAGAAAATCCTTAGCCTGAGCTTTCTACAAAGCAGAAAAGTGAATTGTTCCCCCAGTGGCTGCTGTTGAAAGGAAAGAAGGAAATTGAGGAAACAGGATGATTAAACTTTACACCACTACCTCATATTTTATTCAGTGTGATCAGAGAATACTTAGCTAGCTCACCACCATGGGGAAATTTTTCATGTTGATTGATAGCAGTAGCTCCTGCTTTCAACATGAGGAATTAAGATTTAAAAATATGTAATGATTTTAAAGTACTTCAATGTAAAAAACTGTTCAAGTAACTGGCTTTCATCTCAATACAATCTCTTTAAATTGATATGCTGAAGGGGAAAGTGACTGACCACTATTTAAAGGAAGATCGACCCCAAAAAGCTAAATATTAGGAAGCCCAACAGCTGCTGGTATTCTAAGTTAGAGAATTGTTCTTTAAACCCTTTCATACAGGAATAAGTGAATCATCCTATTTTCTTGTCAATCATTCTTTTAAATAATAATAAAAAATATCGGAACTACATAACTCAGACAACTAGGGAAGAAGAGGCTATATTTATATATCTTGTGTTTTCATTACAAGAACTAAGAAATATTACTGTGGCAAACTCTATTTCTTGTTAATTTATGCTCTGGCAGAAAGAGTACAGAGATTTTCATCAGATCCCTTGAACATGATATTTATGTTTAGATAATAAATTTTAAAAAAGCCCAGGTTAATTCTGGGCTCAGCTCAGTAGGACTGCACATCCACACATAGTTAAGAGTGACTGTATATGTTCCATGAATGTGCAACAAACTTCACACTATAGCATATTTCATGGTGTAAAATAGCATAAATCAGGTCCCTAAATAATCCACTCAGTTTTATGAAGAACTAGTAAATTTTATATA
>VZRX01023550.1:565448-626169 GCA_013398075.1 Notiomystis cincta | reverse complement strand
GCCGTGTGTCCTGCCCTGTCCGTGCTGCCTGTCCTACCCTGCTGCCTGCCGTTTGTCCTGCCCTGTCCGTGCTGCCTGCTCTGCCCTGCTGCCAGCCGTGTGTCCTGCCCTGTCCGTGGTGCCTGCTCTGCCCTGCTGCCAGCCGTGTGTCCTGCTCTGCCCGTGCTACCCGCCCTGCCTCTGCCCGGGAGCGGGCGCTGCCCTCCCTGCCCTCCCTGCTGTCCGCGCTGCTGCCTGGGCACAGCCCTCTCCCTCTCTGCCTGCCCGCGGGACCCAGCTGTCTGCCCGAAAGGAGCATGGCAGAGCACCTTCTTTCTCTTTCTTCCCTTTCATTTTAGTTTTTCCACCTCCCTCAGCGGTGTCCCGTGCAGCGACAGTGCTGCTCCGCCTGGGAAGTCGGCGGGCACCCGCCACTTAGGCACGGAGGCGGCAGGATCGCGGAGCCCAGGCTCCAGGATGGAAGGGTTCCTCCTCCCTCGCTGGCAGGAACCTGTAGCTGGACAGCCCCTCGGAGTGCAGCTGGAAAGCTCACCCCTGTCGGGTGCTGTGGCTTATCCTGCCAGCTGTCATACAAATGGAAAGGTCTCACCGACCTTTTTTTCCTTCTACTTTACAAAGAGTTCTATGGATTTTTTCATACACTCTTCCATCCCCCAAACGGTATCATTACTAATGTGACATTGGGACAGGTTGAAGGGGAGGATACCAACAGCCTTACCAGATGCCCAAACTCAATAGCAAACCTCAGATTTATCACTTCTCAAAGCCAAAGCAAGAAGCAAGGCAGTAAGCTGTACAGAGAGGGAAATGAGAAAGAAGAGGAAGACTTCAGTTGTCCTGTCAAACCCTTGCTTCTCTCAGAACACATAGGGGTAACTAATTTAATCTGTGATCTGAGGCTTCAGTATCAAGCTGTAAAATACTGTTTTAATTTGGGGGTCTGAGATTTGGAACACTATAATAAAAGGGGAGCAGGGAAAGACTGGTGAAGGTAATGAGTACTCTTTGAAAGAGCTGCACCAGAGCCCTCCCCCACAGCCATTTCTGCTCCAAACACCTGGAAGATGGACACCTCCATATGTTTCTAGCACCATCACTCTGCTAGACATGCAGAATGCTCATGTCACAGCTTTGAGCAGAAGTGTGCAGGCTGCGAGGAATCATACTGTCATCCTGCCCCTCCAGACAGCCTCTGCAGCAGTGCAGGCTAAAGCTGCCTAGGGACTTCTTGTTTCAAAAGGATAAGGAAAAAATTGCAGCTGACTTTTCCCTTGAAACTCCTTCCTTCCTATCTCTCCCACTCTCACTTCTCCACGAGTCTGGGGCTAGAACCACACCTAATAAACAGTCTAGAGGGAGATGAAAGAAAGAGAGAGAGAGATTGCTAGATAGATATTGCTCTCTTTGCATAGAACAAACTTGCCATAGACCATGTGGAGCACACTGCTGATCATTGCAATAACTTTCTGTTTAGACCCAGTACGGTTATTCTTATTTAGATATGAAATCACCAGGTTAGTATGGAGCAGAAAAAGCAAAGTCTGCCAGGTTTCAGTAGGTCATGTTCCTGGAAAGGACAAAATTTCTTCAGGAAGGAGCAATTCAACTCTATGTATAACTTGATTCAGTTCACCCAAGTTCTGATCACTGCCTTCATGTTAGAGTGACAAGGGAGTAGTCCTAGGAGAATAATTATTCCTTCAGCTGGTCAAATAGAAGAACATTCTTATCCAGATCCCTATGCTTTGTCTAGGGGAGCACTGTGGAGGAGCTCCTGGCTCCACTGGAATCACAAGCATGGCTCCTCTTTACTTCATATCCCATTGAAATGTCTTCACCCTGGGAATTCAGCAAGGTCTCCTATAAACAGCCTGATCTGTGTGGCATCTATTTGAATTGTTTGGCAGGCTCTCAAGGCAAAGTTCTTAAGGGTGGATGAATCTGTTTTCTGAAGGTTCAGGCTGATCCAAGGTCTCATTGCTTAACTAAGGGCTTCTTTCTTTGCCCTTCAGTTGACCTCCTTAGCCAGAGGCCACTGGGACAAACTTTCCAACTGCTATGGAACTGAGATTTCATTCAGAAATGCTGCTTGGATTGCTCCTTCTCTCCACTGCCACTCCAGAGGAAAGGAGTTAGGAGTATATAGGAGTCTGGATTAAGCCTTCTTATTATTAAAGAAAAAAAGTCAGACTCCATAGTATTCCAGCTGTGAACATGTGATACTTTTTCAAAGGGAATAAAATGATAAAATGCATATAAAAATCTGACATTTAAGATTTTTGGATAGAGTCATTTGACTTTCATCTGATTCTCTAATATTGGTACAGCAGCTTAAGTGGAATATAAGATTTTTTGCAGTGAATAAGTGAACTTTAATTTCAACCATTTAGATGCTGTTTGCAATCTTAACAATAAGGTCCTCATCAAAGCGGTATCAGCTAGTGAGGTTTTAAAGAATCATAAATTCTGGGCTTAGTAATGGACTTTGAAAAAGACCAATTAGACTTCAGAATGCAATTGGACTATTTTTAAAGCTTGGAAATTCATTCTAACCTTTAGATATCTTCCCTGTTTCTGCAAAGATAGCGTCCTGGCTTGCAGAACTGAAAGGGTCATAAGCAGAAAGCCCAAAGACAATGGTTAGTGATTAATAACTGCTACAGGTTCCAATGGAAGATGGGCACATGGTTTAATTGCTTGAGGCACTAGAAGAAAATACAATGCTGTAATGATAAATATCAAATGACTGTGCTAAACTTACTGCACAATGTAGCTAACCTGTCTAAATGTGGACAGTTATTTATGAAATAGTAAATAGAACTGAATCCCGTGGAATCCTATTCAAAGACACCACATTTCTTATTTTGGAAATAAACTGCTTGGGAAAAAAAAAAAGCAAGGAAAGAAGGCAAAGGTGGGCCAGAGAGCAATGAAGTCTATTTAAAATGTGAAGAGGTGAAGGAATGAGAAAGTCTGATGAATCAGTGTTTGGCAATATGAAGAATATTTCAGTAAAATTATTTACATGAGTGATATGAAGTATCCAGCCTGTAAACTGTATAGTACATATGTAGTGCATGTGCAACTCCACTATCTTATCTATATGCAAGCTGAAGTACTATTGAATTCAGCTGGAGTTGCATATGCACTACAATGACAGATTATGGCCTCCACAGCTTTTCTATATTTGTACCATACAGTGTGTGGGCCAGATGCCTCATATCACTCATGTAAATAATCTTGTTGAAATGTTCTTCATATTGCCAACCATTAACTCATCAGACCTTCTCTTCTTATCCCTTCCCCTCTTCACATTTTAAATAGATTTCTTTTGTTTCAAGGAAATCTTCATGTTTGAACAGAGTATTTTTATGGTTGGTATAAATACTACAAACAGAGTCCCTTGTCACATTTTATTTCCATTTTCTCAAGGTCAGAATATGACTGTATGTACCATTCCTATTTCTAAATATAAAAATATCTCTGTGAGACTTTTATTTTTATTACATTGATTTCTGCTTACTTACAGTCAAAGGCATACCACAAAGTGGTGTTTCTCTGTATCCCATATGGAAAAATACAGGAATACTCCAACCACTTCAAGAGAAGTGCCTTGTATTCATGGTGTTCTTAACTGTTTCTCCTGACACCATTGTCATGAGGATTCACACCACGCTGGAGTGAGATGTGACATTCAGCATCAAAGAAGACTGAAAGGTAATGTACAAACAGCTGTGTCTGGACCACTCAGTGCTTCTGTGATACCAACATGAGCAAGCCTACAGGCTGCATGACACTTACTGCAGGTGACACTCATTGTCATATATACTCAGGATTTTACCAAAAAAATACTTGAGATTAGGTAAAACAGAAATTATAATCTATATGAATGAAACTTACAGCTAACTACAGAAATTTCTCATTAGTAATGCCTTTAAAGTCAAGGGGGGAGAAACAGAAGGGTTTTAATAATAGCTATAAGAAGTGGAGAAAAATAATTTAAAGTAAGAAAGGAGTCTGCACTAAGCCTGTATATTGTCCAGAAAATACTACAATTTGGGTGAGTTTCCTGAAGACATAATTAGATTTCAAAAATAGTGTAGGACTAAGTGAATTGCTTAATTAAAATCCAATTATTAGAATATTTCATGATGACCACTCTAGGGATTATTAGCTGACAGCAACACTTGTTGGAATAATAAAACTTGATAACAAAAGTTTTATTAAAATTTCTATGTCTATGAGTATGGGTTTTAATTGCAAAATAACACAATGTATATCAGTCAGGGAAGGCTTTGTACAAGAGAGCTAAAATATGAGAGTAAAATTGTCTTGAAGTAGAAACTGATGTAGCAGAGAGTCTGCAAAGCCAGTTTTCTTTCTTTCAGTGTGATGGCAAGGAAGAGAGCAGGGAAGTCCCTGAAGGCTTCTTGGGCTGCCTGCTGAGCCAAAGGAAGGAGGGATGCTGCAGCCCAGGGCACTGTCCAAGCAGCTGCCCTTGACTCCTGGGAGCAGTTTGCTTCTCAAGGCTTGAGTCAGAGAGCTGCATAAACCTTGAACATTCAGGGCAGAAGGACATTCCACAGAGAATGAGGAAGAATGGCAAAGCTTCACCCCAAAAGCCTGCCAGGTAGGACATCCCAGCTCTACATTGTATGTGCCAAAACAACACCCTGAAGCCACACCTTGTGAAGCAGCAATCAACTATTTTCCGTTCACCATATGGTAAGCAGGAATAAACTCCCTGATGCAGTGTTAAGGTCACTGAAGGCAGATCTCCTCAGCATCTTTCCCTCTGCCTCTTTTTTTCTCCTTCTTCCTGTATTGACTGCATACACCCAACAGCAGTGCTGTCCTGAAGCCAGAATTTACCTGTCACTCTATGGAGTGGCTGCAGCAGCAGCCAGGCAGGGCAGGACATCAGGCTGCAAGCCCAGTGGGGCTCTTCTTGATGCTGGAGCCATCACGCTGAGGGCTCTGCAGGCAGCTCCTTCCAGCCCTCCCTCCAGCCCTCGGGGTTTGTGGCAAGCACACTGGTGCCAGGCTGGCAGGCAGCAGGAGCTGGGTCTGCTGCTCTAGGCTCACCTGGGAGCCAGGCTGGGGCTACAGCTCCCACTGCTGCTGCAAAGAGCTCTGTTGACCTCAGGAAGGGCAGTACAGGTGGTAAATGACTGGAATTGCTGTGTCCAAAAGGAACCTTATTCTCTTTTAAGAAAGCAGCTGATAAAAGGATAAATGATCTCAGACAGAAGAGCCTGAGTTCAGACACTGGACCCTTCATGTCAAATACAGCTGCCTCTGGCTGTAGATAGGAAGAAACCAGTTTCTGAGTGAGTGTTCAGTGTGTTTGGTGGAGCTCTGCACCCTTTCATATTGCCTTTGCTTCGTGGTGGGTTTGTAAATTACCAACACAATTTGCCTCACAAGCTCAGTGAGTAGTAGAATCTGAGGGGAATTTTTTACCTTTCATAACGAATAACTTAATATTGTTTTACCTACAAGGCAAAATGAGCTATCAGGAAACTATTCAGAAAAACTCTGCCTTTCGTGTTTTAGACCTATAAATTTGGGCAACCAGTCTGTTCATCATCAGATAAATCAAAGTATTGAGATTTCCTTCGAACAAGGTAGTTGAACTTTTGTGAGAAATCTCCTTTGGATATGTCTTGCAGCAAACAAGAACTTTTAAAGGCAAATTTTTTCTATGTCCCCAATCAAGTAAATTATTTCATGGGATCAAGTCTTAAGACCAGAAAGGAATATTTTCTAAACCATTCAAGGCTGTTTACACTTCATGATCAAGATTTTACATTGCAGCTACAGTAATTAGGACTAAAAAGGCCCCAGCGTGTCTTATTTTCTTTGTTAGCTAGAGGGTATTCTCTTAGTCATAGGTGTAAAAGACAGTCTTCAGTTAGACAATAGCCCACTTAAATGAAGGACATCTTGTTACTTTACTCAACTATGAAGCAGCTTTGATATTTTCAGTATTTAGAGGATCAGAAAGAAATGTGGCATTATGGGAAGGAGCTATATACTTTGTAAAGCCATGCAAAACCTTGTCACATTTCACCTGTAATAGCAATAGAGTAATTAACTGCTTTTGTTTACCCAAGCCTACACCTGGTAATAAAACCAGGTGAGATATTTTGGATTAAAATACTGTGAAATCAATTAGAAGTGGACAATCCTTGGGAGAACTTTCACCTTATGAGGAAAACCTAAAAGAGATTTTCAACTTTACTTTGTAAGGGAAGAGAAAGCTTCAGACAACATATCAAAGAAATTACAAAGGAAATTAAATTCCCATTTTTGCATTGTAGTTGCTGCTGAGGTATGAAACTTCGCTACAAAAACAGAGGATCGCCTGTATAAGGAATACATGTAGAAAAACAAAGGAATGTCGATTTGTCGAGTTAGTTTGTTGTGCCTTTGTAATAGCTACACTGCACACAGACACATTTCCCTTCCACTCGTGAGAAAACTTCACTAAAACTTTTTAGCGAATCCAAAAATCAGAAGAAAGAAAAATAACCAATTCCCAGGTTTACATAATTTAATACAAAAACTCGTGCTTTCTCTGTCAGAGCCGGCGGGGTGACGGTGTTAATTACGCTGGATTAGAGCAATCTTCCAGTGCCACCTCGTGGCACAGTATAATACCGCAAAAGGCAGCCAACATTACCTCGCCCAGCAAAAGCAGCCAGTTATCTATGCAGCAGACCATAAACATAACAAACTGAGAGGTGGAAGAGAGTTTTTATCTTAGATATTAAACCAACTTCTTCCCCTGACACAAGAAAATGTCAGCTTTTGCTGGTAGAGAGTCGCACCCATCACACCTAATGCTGATATTTGGGTGTTGCTCTAAGGATGTCCCCCAAAGCAGTGTGCAGAATGATCCCAGGGAGGCTTTGCAGCAGGCCATGTTGAAGCACACAAGCACTGCTCTATGTTACACCATATAATTTAGCACCAATATATATTTTTTTTTTGTTTAAACCACCATTCTTCTTTTACAATGTAATGTAATGCATCAACATAAGCAAACATCACGCGTGGACATCTACTCCAGTCTTGACTACTGTCCCTGTGAAGATTGTTTCCCTGAGCCCAGCAGGATTTGCCTTGCTGCAGTCTGGGGCTGTGTTGTCACATCACACTCACAGCAGTAGGGTCACACTCCTGAGCACAGCCCCTCCACACTGCTACAGGGACTCTCACACACACAGAGTACCTTGGTGCTAAGTGCTTTCCACCAGCAGATAAGGGGACTTCTTAAAGCTGGAATTAAGGAGATATACATCACCCAAAACAAAACTGGGCAATTTCATTGACACATATCCCAGAAGACATAGTAATTTTAAGCAGGGAAGGCATATCTTTGAAAAGGAAAATGTACAAGGCACAAGGATGTCAGCAGCAGTGGCAGTAAACTGCAAGAGCTGAAGATCAGCTCATACTCAGACTGGTCCTGTGAGCTGTGATTTGGGGGTGGACAGTCCAGTTCCCCAGGCTGGTTAACCCCACATCCTGCTGTGAAACTACCCTTCTCAGCTGTACAAGACTGGCAGTGACAGCAAGGACATTTGGAGGATATTAAAAAATTAAACTAAGAGGAACCAAGTGCCTCAATTTCCCTGAGTGTGAAAATCCAAGAAACCCACAAATGACACATGAATTAAAAAAGTCTGCAGGATGCTAAGGCAGAATTTACTAATAAGATCAAAATCAGTCCTGGATAATTACGTCTCAGATGATCATGCATTGCCAGGCAAGCATCATACAGCAGGCATTAAAATGGAATTCCTGTTTTGGAGAGTCAACCAATTACCCTACTGACAGATCCATCTTTTACTTTTCATTCTGTACTTCTTACAGATCTGTGCTGACAAATCTTTTGTTTCTTGTCATCCCTCTGTAGTATATATTACATTATTTTCAAAGGTGCTGAGCTTATGTAGTGTACCACTCATAAGGTAATAGGATCATAAAATATAATTGTAAGAAGCACATTTTCAGAAGATTCATCTTCCTCTTGAGGACGTAAGATGTGTCCATGGTTTTATTTCTACACGTAGATTTAAGGAGACTATCAGATGCTGACAGAAGCCTGATTTAAACAGCAATGGTGTTTAAATCTAGCAAGGTGGCCATGATCACTCCAGCTCCCCAGGTAAATGGAAGCTTTTAGATCTCATTTTTGTCTTTACAGGGGAGGACAGTTTTAAGATGAAGGGGAATATTTTTCTAAGACAAGCACATGCTAACTAAATACACATCAGAACGTGGATGCACTTTTTTTTTCAAGTTCTGATTGTTTGCAGATTTAGATATGTAGTATAAAATATACATTCTGCAATAATAACAGACTGTTTAAGATAAAATCTGCTTTTCTGACCTGACAAGTTGCAAACACTTCAGGAAAATAAATTCAGTAAATTTGGATTTTACAGATCAGCTAGTCTTAAGGGGGAATTACATTTAAATTTGAGACAGGTTGGGAATTGCATAATTCAATTAGATTTTAAGTTCAGCTAATTTAAAACTTTGCCAGCATGACACAGTGTATTTAGACAAAACAGACATACAGTTTTAGAATTTGTTCAATTTAAGAACCACTGATTAAAATTTAGCAAATCCTTGAGCATGGTAGTTCAAATTCCGAGTTTGAATTAAATTCACAGCGCTAAAAAATATTAACTGGACTCAGTGTAAAGCTGGTCTGAAAGAGTGATAAATAGGTTGCTGTTTGGTTTCCATTTGAGTGCTGGGCACTGCAACAGTAAATTAATTACCCTTAATTAACTATCTCCTTTGTAGAAGCTTGGAGCAAACTACCTAATGAGACCAGAAGGAGAGCGGAAGCTACTTGATTCACTTAATGCCCAGGTATCATCTGTACAATTACCTGCCCCCCGAGCAGATGGGGTGTGCTCACAGCAACCAAGCTCCTGGCCCTGGCAAACCTGACAAATGGAAAGGGCTTGGCAAGGCAGAAGAGCACCACCAACACACGTGGAGACAGCACAGTCCCAGCTGCAGGCTACAGCACCTGTGCTAATGCACAGCCCTACATCAGGGCACCACTCGTCTGAAAAGGAGAGAATTTCTACAGTGCATGGGCTCCCTTAACCCTAGCATGTCCATATATTCTTTTTCACCAAGGACATCACTCAGTGGAGAAGGAATCTAGCTTTCATTGTAAAAGATAAACACTACAGAAAGATTCAGTAGTCAAGTACACAGATTATCCAGTTTCCAAAGCCATGGAAACCTGACCAGTGTTTTGTAGGCCACATGTGGTAGCATTGGAGCTCTGAAGGTTCCTAGATAGTTTCATCAAAGAGGATGTGGTAGCTCTGGACCAACAGCAGTATCAATCTCAAAGGGAGAAAACGTAATCTTTTAGGCTAGGAAGTGTGCTCTGAAACTGCCATAGAGACAGAGAAGAGATACATTTGCACAGCAAGGTTAAGAAAGCAGCAAAGGCAGAAAAGTTAGGTTTTGGAACTCTTTGGAATAGCTGAAATCTATATTAGAAGGAAGGAAAAACCAAACCAGAACCAACTCATTGATTAATTGAAACAGTTACAGAGAAGTTTTAATTTTTTTAAAAATATGAAAGTCAAGGAAAGACAATACCTGTAACAAAAAGCACATGCTCTTTCCAGCTCTGTAGTGTTATACCTCTCTCTTTCTACCCAAACAAATGGCATTCCTCTTCACCAAGTCCATGGCTCTGTCAAGGCTCCAGAACTTATCCCTGTGTGTGGTATCTGATTTTCACACTGTTTGAAGGGAGTGTCTCTCCCCTCTGTCCCTCAGAGGACTCATAAATTCTCATTAAGAAAGGACTATATGCATGACAGCCCCTGGAAACAGAGCTGCCTCACCTCCATGATGACAATCCAAGGTGATTCAAACACCCAGAGCACCTGTAAATTCCCAGTCCTTTTACAGGCAGCAGATACCCCTGCTCACGACATGAGACCCAGCTCCAGAGCTGAGAGCAAACAGTGGAGAAAGTACCCTGGGATGGGCTGGGCTCTGGAGCATTCAGAGCTTTGGGACTCTCTTGACAGGGACAGCCTGAAAGTGATCTCGAGGACTAACAGAGAGAGTCTGTTCTTTGTTCACAGCCATAGCTAGGGAAATGGAAAACAAGGATTCCTTCTTAGCAAGGAATAAATGTTTGGCATGAGGTAACAACTTCCTCCTTCTTGGACCAAATACCCCAGGGAAAGACTTCTGCTACTGAATCTTCATTTACTTCAGACATCCCCTCCTTCTGCTGCACAATACTTGTGGATGAACCAAGCAGGATCATTCCATCACAGTGGCAGGATGAGATCATATAACATGTGTGACAAAGCAGGTCAGTGAGCTATTAACAGCCTAAAGAAACCTTCCTAGAGGTTCAAGAGTCCCAGGAGCTGCTGTTGTGCAGAAGGGTGTCAGAGGTACCTGCTGTGTCCTCTTCTCAGGGCTGAGGACTGGAGCCAGTGCCCACTTATGATTGCAGGATGTAACAGCTTGGAGAGCCCCCACCAGAAAAAGCTATTATTGACTCAGGCCCAAGCAGTGACCTACTTCAAACTGGCTGCAAAAGGGATGTAATATAACCTTATATTAAAGGCACAGTGACTATGCCAATAGGAGAAAAAGAGTTGAAAGAATTAATGTGAAAAGTATTTGACTTCAAAAAAGAGAACTTCTTAAAAAAGAGAAAGCTAGGAAAGAGGCAAAAGGGCAAAAATTTTTGCATGGTGTGGAAATTGTTTTAATGGGTCTTCTTAGAGGTTGGTTCTAAGCTAGTAACTACTATCACAAAACTTTAAAAGGAAGAAAATCATAAGTCAGTTAAAGCAAACAACAGGGTGAAGAAAGACTTCAAAAGTAAAAAATAATTTAAAAAAAGTTTTATCCAAGTGAGGAAAAGAGATCATAAAAACTGGAAAGTTTACAGAAAACCACAAGGAAGCCCAAAATATTTTTAGGAGCAATTTGCTGAAGGCATAAAATGTTTCATAAAAAAACCTCCTTTTAAACACATCAGAAGTAGGAAGGCTGCCAGCTAGTTAGTCAGGCAGATATATGATCAAGATGTAAAAGGAATGCTCATGAAAGATATGGTTGAAAATGTTTAAAGAATTTTTCCACTACTGTTCATGGTGGAGGATCTGAGGGAGGCTCAGGCAACAGAGCACTTTATATGGGATAAGAATAAGATGATCTGTCTCAAACTGAAATGTTACAAGAAAATAGTACAGAAAAAAATTACAAAATAAGTTGTAACAAATCAGGTTCCAGAACTAAAAAATGTTCACTCAGTACACCTAAAGGCATTCATGTATGAAATTGCTGAGGAGCCAATTCCATTTCATATCTTAAAACATACACCAGTATTGGTACCAGAGATATTAAGTTTGATGCCAATTTTTTTAAATAGTAGTTGACATGAATCTAGTAAATCTGTTTTCCAGCTTGGCAAAATTTATGGAAACTATGCTAAAGAACAGAATATATAGCCTTAGAAATAACCATGATATGTTGGAGAAGGGTCAGTATGACTTCCATGGTAAAAAGTCATGCTTCATAAATCTACTACCTTTCTTTGAAGAGTCAATTAATATGTAAACAAGGATACTGCAGTGTAGTAGGAATATGAGAATTTTGTTAAAAGTTTGGTTAAATTCTCTCCATAAGGGCTTTACAAACACTGCTTGCCTGGAGGAAGGTGGAGGTGTTGTTATGAATTAAAATATTTCACAATGGGGAAACTGAATGAGGGGGCTCATAGGGTTCCATGTAGGCATTTTTGGTGCTCAACAGATTTTTAAATGGTCTGGAAGGAACATTATACTGATGTGCCAACATTGGCACATATGATGATACAAAATTATTCAGGACTGGAAAAAAATTAAGATGGCAGTGAAAAGTTGCAAAGGGACCTCATTTACTAGTGGCTTGCATGTAAAGTGGCAAAAAAATGTAAAGTGAAGTTCAATGTCAGTAAATTAAAAGGTAGACCCTTTAAACATGTGCTCTAAACAAATTTTTTTCCACTCAGTAAAGAGATGTGTGGAAAGTTCAGCTTAACAGTCTGTGAGAATCATGAAGAAAAACAGATCTCAAGTATTTAATTGAAAAAAAAAAAGAAAGAAAGAAAAAAAAGAGCAAAGAATTCAGAAAAAAAGGAATACAAGAAGTACATTGCTCACAAATGGTTACTACATCCCCATCATTGACTGTGCACAGGTCTACTCTTCTATCAGCAAATGGCTTTAACACAAGTAGAAAAGCTGCAGAGAAAGATAAGATCACCACTGTGTTACAGCTTCCACATAAGGAAAGCCTCTACAAACCACTTTTCTGCTAGTAAAACCAATGGCAAAGAAAAAAATTATGTGAAGAAGGAAAAAAATCCCCTTCAAATGCATCAACTTGTTTGTTCTTACATTCCAAAAAATACAGATGCCTAAGAGCCACTTGTTAAAAAGTCTGATCTTACTTTTTCCTTTCTCTGCAGCAATTTTTGTTTAGGTGCATCTGAGTGACTAGGGCAAGAAAGATGCCAATTTTTGTAAAAGGAAATAGAAGTGCTGTTATTCAACTCTGCTGTAAGATCACTAAATCTTAAAGCTTGTCTCATAGTGGAGGAGCAGTGAAGCAGGAAATTGCTAATGCAAAGTGTATAAGAGAAGATCCACTACAGCAGGATTCAAGCTTCACCCCAAAAGCTACTCTTGCAAAGAAAGAAAGAAGAATTATGTCAGCAGAGGAGAGAACTATGAAAATTAAACAGCTTTTCAAAACAGAAAAAAAATACCAAACAAACCAAACTAATTCTTTTACTACTACATTCAAAGTTTAATTGTGTTATTAATTTGTGGGCAGTATTTAGTCTTCAGTAATACACATGGCTGAAAAACAACTCAGCTCCACACAACTTAAACTGTATCCATTTCATGGAAATCTGCAAAAGTTATATGATTTATTTTTAATTTAGTGATAATTAATCTGAGGAGACAGTCTGATAGTACTACTTTGGTTTTAATGATTTCTAGCTAAAATAGCTTGCTGTCCCTGTGGTGTTTTTTGCAACCCTGCATGCAATGCTGGGGTGGGAATTTCTGGGGTGTTTGTGCAGACTCACTCAGGACATGTAACTCTCCGTGTAAATTTGTGTGAAGAGGTAAGATTTTTAGATCCTGTGTAATCTATGGCCTTTAAGCAGCAACATTTATCAATGGTACTATCAGCTCTATTTACATCAGGCACACATTTAAATGTTTTCAGTCACAGCTTGTATAGCTGCAGGTATGTGACCAGCTGTGTCTGGCAGGTATAGTCATGTACCAGAATGGAAGGTGACTGGCAAATGGAATTGTGTGTTTGCAGAAGTCTTCCCCACAAAAAGTCCATGTGCAGATAAATTACATCTTCTTTTCCTGAGGTGCTGTAAAACATAAAATTCCAGATCAAAACTGATTTCACACTGTTTTCTCTACCCAGCTGATAGAGTTTTTCTGATAGTGGTGAATGTCTTCATCTCTTCATGACACTGCACAGACCATTCTGTAAGATCAAGTGGGAATCTTTTACATCTCAGATTGGTTTTGGTATCTTTTCACAAAAGGAAGCTGGGCATCCTAGAATCCTGCTGACTGGAGAAATGTGCTATGAACATAAGCCTGTCTATATTTTGGATTAAATATAGCATCATCTGGGGGTTTTCATGTTTTTTAAATTTATTTACCTATTTATGGAAAACACAAAGTCCTCTGTAGAAATGATTTGCTAAAATATAGAGCCTTCAGAATGTAGCTGCAGACACAACAGACAGTTTTCAGTGTATTTGAATCTGTGTTATGAGACAGTACTTTAACAGACCTGAAATAGACACCCACATAAAGCACAGTGCTTCATTCTGTGTGATGTGTTCATATGTTTCAATACTTAACAAGCAGAGATTAAAAAATATTAAACAATTCATTCTCACAATAATAACTGAAGTAGAGAACTTTGGCTATGCAAGGGAATTGCAAGTTGGAAAATTTAAGGGCTTAAGTGTATTTTAATCTCAATAGAAAAACAAACTGTATTTTATTCAACATAAAGCTATGCTTAGCTCTAGCCTTAAGGTTAAACTGTGGTTTGTGCTTGTTGAAAACAACTAACCTGGTGCACTATTATGCCAACAGATGCTGCTATGGGTGAAATTTCCAATTTGTTGAGTTTGTGATACAAAGCAAAATTATTCATATTCTTTTACATCCTTCTGAGCAGAAACCAGGAGTGCTTACTCCCAGAAGGACTTCAGTTGATCCCTCACTCTTAAACAGTGTTAGCAGCACAGAGGGCCAAACATACCAAACAGATGTAGTTTGGGCAGTATTTTCAGAGTTACCATTTCTGATAGGGATTCAACACGTGAAGTGCAACCCTCAGCACACTTAGATAGCTCTCTAAGTTTCACTGTCAAAAGACCATTAGGCAGGAAACTCCAGAGGGCAATTCATCTTGCATAACTCAAACATGAAGCTTTAGAGCACTTTGACATTTGATTCATCATTTTGACACCAATTAGACACCTGCTTTAGTCAGAGTATATTGTGTTTTCAAGAGGCCATATTTCTTCATTGGCTGAAGAAGCAGAGACAAAATAGAATATATCCTGGCTTTCAGACAACTACAGCTAGAGAGAATGAAACCCACTTCCTGTGTCTTCTAACTTGCTGGAATCATTAATTGTGGGTTTTAAACTACTGTGTGTAGGCAACCCCTTACCTGACTGCTTCCAGACACATTATCCAGATATTAAAATCCTAACTTTAAAGTCTAAATTACTTAATGGTCAAAATCAGAAGCTGTCTCATTAAAAAAAAAAAAGGGGGGGGCAAAATAAAGCAAATAAAAAGCCCAATACCAATTTGAAATTACTTCAAAGGTCACACTACAAAGCCTTTTGTTTTTCTCCTATACAAATGTTAAGCAATAATTTAAACTCTTGCTCAGACACAGGCATCTATGTCATATCACCACATATAGATACAAACTAGCCAGGAACATTGACTGTCAGGGACAAGCAGCTATTTTCAAACACAGCCAAGGTGCTTTCAGCAGGGAAATTACTCACATGCTGCTTTATGCAAACAAACAGGTTTTTTATAAACTCCCTAGTTACCTATTCTGCTGAGAAGTCCACCTCAGCCACTCAGTCAAAAATAAATGAATAATATAATGCACAAAGACTTCAGGGGCACCTTTGCCATCCTAATTACAAGCAAAACAATTTCCCATTCAGTGTTTAACACAATGGATTTTAGTGGATGAATAGTCTAGTTATATACATACTCTAGATGCCACCTTGGACTGTGCCACAATCCAGCTCCTGGAATCCCCAACTTTGGGATTTCTGTTTTGGGTCCTTCATCTCTCTCTTAGACTGAGATGCCATAATAGACATGAAAATAAATAGATGTCATGACAAGCAGTCTGAATACGGCAAAAATCAGGGTGGTGGAGCAGCAACTCAAATTTATGCAGCATTTGGCCTCTTCCAGAAGAGGAATAGATCAATAGATTAATAGATTAATATTCCCTATGTAGCTCTCCTGGCAATCTTTCTTCCAAGCCAACATCCTCACTTGAGGAAGAGGAGGGACAAGTACTTATCTCTTCAGTCTCATGAGTCATGACAGGACTTGAGGAAACAGCATGAGGGTGAGTCAGGGGAGGTTTAGGTTGGATATCAGGAAAAGGTTTTTCATCCAGCAGGAAGCTGGGCACTGGAACAGGCTCCCCAGGAAAGTGGTCACATCTACAGAGTTCAAGAAGTGTTTGGAAAATGCTCTCAGGCACATGGTGTGACTCCTGGGGATGGTTCTGCACAGGGCTAAGAATTGGACTCAGTGATCCTTGTGGGTCCCTTCTAACTCAGGATATTCTGTGATTCCATTATTTTACTGCTGCCAATGAGCAAGCTGTGTGACCTGTGACCTGTGTACCATTTGGCTGAGTTATATGCTGCCTGCTTCACTCATCCATTGTACTCATTAGCAAAGGCCTGAAGAAAAATGACTTCATTTGTATCTATTTCTTATCCAGAATTCCCACTGGATGCTCAGCTGTCAGAACATCTCTGTGTTTGAAGGTATTCGAGCATTTCTGAACTAAGATTTGAGTTTTCTCCTGTATTAATTACAGGAACATGCTGAGCTGCTCTTCAATCAGAAATCTCCTTTTTGCCACACAAGAGTGTGTGACATACAGCTTACAACAAAGGAAAAGAAGTCCCAGCTGTATTTAACACTTAAATGAAATTGAACTTGATGTTTCAGAGACCATTGCAAAAGAATTTGAAAGAATCTCACAGGATCAAATAACATAACTATATGTCTGTAGCAGTAGCATGATGTTGGCTGAGGTTCACTTGTCCTAACTTTATGCTTTCTTCCACAGGAAGAAACATCAAAATTCTGAATTTCCCAGTTAACAAATCTGCCAGCAACACAAAGCTGTGTGAGGTGTTTGACATGCTGGAGGGAAAGGATGACAGGTTTGAGAGGTGGGTGGGTCCGTGAAAAACTCATGAAGATCAACAAGGTCAAGTGCAAGGTCTGCAACTGGGTTGGGGCAATCCCAAGCATGAATACAAACTGAGCAGAGAATGGAGTGAAAGCAGCTCTGCTGAGAAGGACTTGGGGGTGCTGGTGGGTGAGAGGCTGGACATGACCCAGCCATGAGCACTCACAGCCCAGAGAGCCAAAGGTGTCCTGGACTGCATACAAAGCAGTGTAGCCAACAGGAGAGGGAGGGGATTCTGCTCTGCTCAGACCCCACCTGCAGTGCTGCATGCAGCTCTGGGTCCCCAACACAAGAAGGATGTGGATTTGTTGCAGTGAGTCCAGGGAAGGGCCACAAAGATGATCATAGGACTGGAGCAGCTCTCTAGGGTGAGAAAGCTGGTGCTGTTTAGCCTGGGGAAGAGAAAGATCTGGGAAGACACTAGAGGGGGCTACAAGAGAGACAGAGAGGGACTTTTAACAAGGACACCTAGCGACAGGACAAGGGGTCGTGGTTGAAAACTGAAAGAGGGCAGGTTTAGATTAGATACATGGAAGAAATTCTTTACTATGAGCATGGTGAGGCACTGGAACAGGCTGCCCAGAGAAGCTGTGGATACCCCATCCATGGAATTGTTCAAGGCCAGGCTGGAGAGAGTTCTGAGCAACCTGGTCTAGAGGAAAGAAACTCTGCTCATGGCAGGGGAGTTGGAACTACATGGATTTTAAGGTTCCTTGTAGCCCAAAGCATTTTATGATTCTGTATTCCAATGATCCTGCTGTAGGAACCTCTGTGAAGGGGTGAAAAGAAAAGAAATAAAGAGACGTGCCCAGGTCCAAATAAAGGGGTAACAACACAGCAGGGAGATGTGATGTGACACTGCCCTTGCAAGGGAACAGAACAGAGATGGACAAGGCAAGTGAGATGAAAGCAAGAAATGGTTTATGTTTGCAAACAGGCTCTTTGTAAAGGGAAGTGAAAAGGTCACTGGACTGGAATCAGTGACTGACAAAGATGAAAGAGAATGTTGTGTGATGAAAGGATTCCTATTATTTATAGAAACAGGTTCTTGAAAATGGAAATAGTGTGCAACTGTGTATCTGCTGATGCTCGATGAGCTGCTGGTGACTGCATGAAAGTTATGCTACTCGAGGAGAAACAGGAAAAAAGAGTAAATGAAAAGATTAGAGAATGTATGGAATTTCTGCTAAACTGCTTAAAGAACTAGGGAGTAGAAGGGAAGTTTGTGAGTGTATGCCTTTATAAAAGTGTTACATCTGTTCATCAGAGCACACTGCAAAATCAGTCATCAAGAAAGGGCTGCAGGAAATAAAGAACTGTCAGAAAACAAATGGCAAATGTTTGTACAATGTTCCCATTACTACTAATAGGCCAGCCTGTGAGGAGGTGTTTGAGGCTTAACAGAAGATGTGGCTGAGTGTGTAGTGTGTCCCCAGAGGTGCAGGTAGTGAGAAGAGAGGTTGGTTTGGGGCTGGTCATCCTGCAAAGCCACAGAAAGAAGGTACTCCAGGCTACTGAAGAAAGACTTATGGAACTTGCAGATAATTTCATGGGTGTAGATGTAATCCAAAATCCTTTTACAGGGGTTTCTACTCAAGTGTCTACCCAAATTTCCCTTCAATTCTAAACAAAGAGAAGAGAAAGAATAGTGAGCAGTAGGAGAATAAGAATAAGAAAGTAAGAAATAATAGAAAAGGGTAGTGCATAATAAGAGAAAAAGATTGTAAATATCTTCAGAATAAGCAGAGCTGTGCAAATGGCAGTATTGCCTCCTAAATAGCTCAGTGGTAAAAACATGAGGCACTGGTAGGTAAGCTCAATCAAGCAGCAGTGTGAGTAGCTGAGTGAGGAAGGAGCACAGGACAGGAACTGCCAGCCAGCAAAATGACTGACTGGGGTAGGGAACACCCAGACTGCCTGGGGAAGTCAGCAGATTGCCCTCTTGCCTCCCTCTACTCATACAACAGACCTGCAAAGGCTGAGTGAAACAACCCCCTGTCCTTTTTCCTTCCACAGCAGGGCCTGCTAGAACAGCAAGTGTTTCAACATGCACAGGTCCTGTTGGTCCTGTCAGTCTTGTAGCTCTTCCTGAGTCTGTTTGCCTGCTCACCTAAAACAGGGCAGTCAGACTTCAGTGACAGTCTTCTGCCTTAGCTAAGCTACAAGAACAGGAGATGTGTGCTAAAACAATGCCTGAAGGTACAGTGAGATTAGTTCATAATGCTGAGCCTCAGCTGGACTCTCTGGAAGCTGCAGCTGCTGTATAGTGTGGCTCTGAATAATAATAGGAAGAAAACACGGAAGTGTCACTAGTATTTTCACCTTATAGAAAATGTATTAATTGTGTCATCCAGCTACTTCTGTGCTGTACTGAAAGGGTGGTGAGGTGATTGCTTAGCTTACCATCATGCTTCCAATCCAGGAATTATCTGAAATACCCTTGGTTATCTTTGCACAGAGGTAAGATGTTCTGTCCTGAACTGACTGTATCTCTGCTGGGCACAGCATATCATATCACAGCACCTCTCCATATTACACTTTCTGATAATGGCACCTGTTTGGCTTCCCTGAGTAGGTGTGTGGCTGTCTGAGAACAGCTAAGTAGCAACAAGTGACCTATAAAACTCCTAAATAAGCTAATATTTGGTCAATATGCTTCCAAGGACCTGTTTTAGAAGACAGTCCTGGTTATCTCAAGTAGATGGCACTCATTTGAAATGGCATCTCAGGTAATCTGTAGTCTTATTTTAACTTTATTAATTTTTTGTTGATCTTCAACAGAAATTTCTTTTGCCTTTGCAGTACTCCTTTCTTCATTCTTCATTGAGCATATAACAAAATATGCATGGCTATAAACTCTTCATTTGTTAAGTACCATAATGATTTCAGGATGATTGGTTGTGACAAATTCAAGATTCTCTGTGCTAAAACTACCTTGAGAGGGCTGTGAGCATTAGCTGGCATTCCCTGAGTGTATTTTTCATCACATCCCATCATTTTACTGTCTTTCAACAATGATGTCCCTTGTCTTCATTCCAATGCTGCCTTGGGGATATAGTAATGAGTCCTCAGACCATTTTTGTCTCTCTCTAAAGGGAAAGCAAACAAAGTGCCAGACAGAGGAGAAGATAAAAAAGCTCACATAGTAGGAAAGCAGAGAAGGAGATGGAACTATACTTCAAAGAAATCATCAGTAGATTTGATTCACACTGGGTCCAGGCATCACTTAACCGATCTGCAAGAGACACCAGCTTGGTCTATTTTGCAAAACTCCATTGAAATAATTTTAGCTTTCTCATGCTATCTGATCCCTTGCTCTCTGTCTCAGCTGCTGGATTTCAAGTGCTCCCCCTGAGTATTTGAACATGGACTCAAAACAAGTATTAGAGAATTGTATGATAGACCTTGACATTTATGAAAGAAAAGGAAAGACAGCCAAGTTTGTTGAGGTTTTTTACACTACCAGTTGCTGGAGACCTTTCCATGGCTATAATGTCATCACTAATTTCCACTATATAATACTGAAATTGAATTATGGATAACACATAATTTTCCACATCTTTAGCTTCCAGCTATTGGCAGTCCCAAGAAAACTGTACATCTTGAACTGTCCACCGTTTAAACATGGTGATGTCTCTGCTGCAAGGACACATCTCTGTTCCTTCCCTTCAGAGAATCAGAATATGATGAGTAGGAAGGGACCCATGAGGATCATCAAGTCTAGCTCCTGGTCCTACACAGGACATCCCCAAGAGCCACACCATGTGCCTGAGAGTGTTGTCTGCCTTGAACTCTGTCAGGCTGGGTGCTGTGACCACTTCCCTGGGGAGCCTGATCCAGTACCCAACCATCCTCTGGCTGAAGAAACTTTCCTTGATATTTAACCTAAACACACACACCTCCACCACTGCCCCAACTCAGCCTCTTGCCATTCCCTGGGGTCCTGGCACTGGTCACCACAGAGAAGACATCAGTGCCTGCCCCTTCTCTTCTTCTCATGATGGTTGTGACTGCAATGAGATTTCCCCTCAGTCTCCTGTTCTCCAGGCTGAACAGACCAAGTGACCTCAGCCACTCTTCATATGGCTTCCCCTCAAGGCCTTTCACCATTTTTGTAGCCCTTCTTTGGACACTCTTAAATAGTTTAATGTCTTTTTTATATTGTAGCACCTAAAGCTGCCCCCAGCACTCGAGGTGAGGCTGCCCCAGCTCAGAGCAGAGCAGAGCAGGACAATCCCCTCCCTTGCCCAGCTGTTGATGCTGTGCCTGATGCCCCCAGGACAGGGTTGGCCCTCCTGGCTGCCAGGGCACTGCTGGGTCATGTTCAACTTTCTGTCAGCCAGGACCCCCAGGTCCCTTTCTCCAGCTCCAGCCTCTCCCTCCCTAGTTTATACACACAAACAGAGTTGCCCTGTCCCAGGTGCAGAATCTTTGCAGAGATTACCAGAACCATTCTTTTTCTTCCCCTCCTGGCACATCTCCATCTGCTTCTCTCTTTGTAGGTAAGGAGAAGGGTTTCACTGCTGACCATTGAAAGGCAAGTTGGCCATTGCTTCTCCCAGCTCTACTTGCTTTGCTGAAATGGGGTTGGATTTAGCCCTCCCCACCTTCTGTTGCTGCAGGACTGACCATGGGTTAGGGCAGTGGACAGCTCAGCTGTGGGTGCTGCTGAGTGAATGTTTCTCCACAGCACAGAGACTGACTTGGTCAACACCTTTGTGCCTGAATCCCAATGGTTTTCACCAGCCAATGGATATCTCAGTTCCCACTCTTTTTGACCAGGAAATTAATAATTCTGGCTCTTCTCTACATAACTGAGAAATCAGTATCTATTTGAAATCCCTGCAGTTGTCAGAGTTGTTGTCCTCTTTAAACTGCAGAACATTTGACAGCTTTATGCCCTAGAAACACAAAGCAAGGCAGACTATGCTGTTCAAAATAATTTCCTCTTGCTGGGAATGTGTAGAAACCACTTGTGATATAACACACACTTTCTCACCATAGTTCTCTGCAGCCTCACAGACTTCCTAACCTATGATAAACATCCTAGGGGAGCTTGGAAATAGCTTGGGAGCTATAACTTGACATGGGAGGCATGAAGGTCACCTGTGAAAAGCACAGCACATTGCTCAGGTTTACCAGAGAAGTCAGAAGTAAATGCATGATTTATGAAAGAAGTGTGCAGAAGAGGTTGTTCAAGCTCTGAACATGGCTGTTGTGGTTCCTGATGAACCCTTTACAGAAAAAGACACTTGGTTTCCTTTCAAATGCAAAGAAAAGGTACAAAAGAGAGTTTCCATAAGTGGTTTTCATCCTTCTTCTTATGCATTCAAAACAATGCTTTAACCACTTACTGAAGGACTATGCTATCCAAAGCTAAAGAAGCCTCACAAACCCAGTGGAAGAAAAGGATACAACTATACAAATCAGAATAAAACATCCTAGCTCTTCTTTTCCCCTTCACAAAAATACATCTAGAGTGCATGATGATTTTCTTGCAATCAAACACATAGAGGGGCAGTTAGAGGGGCAGGGTTTCTTTGGGTCACACCAAATAGCCACCAGTCTGGCCCTCCTCATCAGGAAGGCTCTGCTCATGGCTGCAGCTGTTTCTCTCTTTAACCACACCAAGTATTTGCTCAGTGGTCACAGAGTCACAGGGGCTCTCAAAACGACAAGGACAGGGCAAACACAGNTTTGTCCCCATAGCTGGTGCTTTTACTTTTGCTTACACCCTCAGGCCACTTCAGAGCTGTGAAGTGAAATTTTCATTTCCTCATCCTCAGCTGGTACCTCGAGTAGAAAAGCTCATTCCCAGAGAGAGAAAGTTGTCCAAATGATCCTAAGACACCTAAACATTTCCAGTCACTACAGAATTATGGATAAGCAAGCAGATACGGGTTGAGATAGTCTGGGGAACAGAAATAAACATTTTTGGAAGATAACCTTTCCTCTGGTGTTTTTCTGCATTGGCACTTTCAAACATCTGCTGCATCCTTCCACCTTTTACTGCAATACTGTCATAACTTATCAGTGATAGCCAGGTGGTATTTGCATTGCAAAACTCTAAGGAATATTTAGATTCCTCAGGAAGGGAAAATGTTAATTTGGTAGCTTGTATTTTACCCTCTGACATGAATTCTCAGATTGTTATTGCAGGATGATGTAAAGAACACTGACCTGGCAGAGGGTTTTGTCTTCCAGATAAGACACAAAGCGAGAGTCTGCTACTTGCAGTCACGAAAGACACTGTGACACTTTTGTTTAAGGTGTATTATTTCCTCTACTCTGGTGAAATCCCAGCTGTGAACTTTACATTCCTCCTATCTCCTTTCTCCTTAAAATTAAATTGGATAGGATGGTTTTCATTTCCTGTCCCCTCAATTCTTGTGTTGTGTGGCTACAGGCAGTTAAAAACCCACAGTGTTTCACCCTGGAGGTGCCTGTATCTCAGTAAAAGGTGAAATAATCTTTTATGAAAAGATTTACCTGCCTCACAGAAATGTTTTGAAGTTTAAGCCTTTTCCTTTTTTCTTTTTTTTGGAAGAGTATTGAGATAAAAACCAAGAGTATACAGATGACCTGCATATTTACAAGGAATTGACAAATTTTGAATGCAATTAGGACCATCATTCTTTGATATTTCAATTTTCTTCATCATTTTTTGAGAGGAGAAATAAAAATAAAAGCAATTGAAAGGTAATCCAGACAGGATAGAAAAACCAACCACAGTGCTTTTCTTTAAAGGAAATAGCTCTCTCTGCCAGGCATGATCTCTACAGGATGCATAAAAACTATTGTGAAGGATGGCTGTCATATTAATGCATTTTCAGGTCTTTTCCTGCAGCCACTTTGAAGACATGTGACTCAGCTGTATTCTCTCTATTCGGCAAAACTAGTGCTTGCTTTGAATACCAAAGGATTAGAAGAAAAGGAACACAGAGAAATCTCTGTCACACAGCCACTGCAATTCCTGATGAAAATGATGGCAGATGCCTAGGTTACATTGGTACCTTGCACTTTCATCCCTATTTCACTGAGTTTTGTAGATCTGCAGACTTGACATCCAAGAAACACTAACCCCTTGAAACAAGGAGATGTGATTAAAATCGAGTGTTAAAATTGTTTTCAACAAATTTGGCGAAGACAGGGCATGGTTAGATGTTATTCCATGCAGTCCTGGCAGAGGGAGACATCAGAAACATTTCTAGTTGCTACACTGGAGGATCATCTGCCTTGGAAGGGTAGCAGCTATTACCAATCCTTGCTTTCAGCAGCATCCAGCATGACTGAGAGACTTTCAGGTACCTACAAAGATCAGTCCTTAACCTTATAGTCTGAAACTAAATTCAGTGTCAGAGGTAAAAGGGAAATAGTAAAATGTGCAGACTACTCCTTTGGATGGCCTGAACTAGACACTGTAAATCAGCCAGGCAGTCTTATAAGTAGGGATGACCTTGAGAATCCTCCAGTCTATTTTAGTTATAAAGTGATTGTAGAAACTGACTGCTTCATTCTTGATTAGTTTTGTCAAATACCTCCTGTGAAAGTAGGCATACACACTGTAGGAAGAAAATTAAGTGCAGTCTATTCTCATTTATTCTCAGGAGAATTTTCCAACTTGCACTTTAGTGAAACTTCACAGAAAAACCCCATATTCTTCCTGTTTAAACCCTCCCTTTAAAGTCTTAACTTCTTTTCTTTTTTGTTTTTTTTTTTCCAACAGCAAATACACTAACTACATGTTGGCTTCAAACTCTACAAATGTTTTATCTTAACCAGGTGTTTATTTTGTTTGCATTATCTCATCCCCTTCCCTGGATATTTGAGGATTAGCATATGTTGTGGACAAGATCAAAGCAATCAACTTACAGTTTGTGAGCTTTATAAGGGAATTATTTGATTTTTGCAAACACAACACAGCTGCTGTGCATGAAAAAAATCTACTTAATGTTATGTAAAGAAAAGATTTCTATGAACGCTTTTGTTTGACAGAATTCACTTTTCCATCTCATACAAAAATCAATTAAGATGAAAATGCAACTGGACTGTGTATGTGTAATTTTCTTTTTTTTAATCAAGAGAGCTCCGTGTCTCCAGATTCTATTGAAGTAGGTTTTCAAAGCTCTTTTGTTCTCACCTGCCTATGAAAAATCATTCACAGCAACCTGGATCTCAGCTCACAGTGACTGCCTGAATCCAAAAGGTAAAGTGGACCATCCCCATGGAGGACGCCAGCTGTCTCATTGATTCTGCATGGCTCTTGGCTGATGCTGAAGCAGCACTGGCATCATTTCCAGAGAAAGGTGTATAATGAGGTAGCACCATGTTAACTGTTAGCAGGGAGAAGTCAAACATCTGGTCTGGAGGAAAAGAGGAGTCCAGAGCCGAACTATCAACACCAAAGCATGCATTTGTCTGGCAGCGTATGCCAGGATTCACCACCTAGAAGCAAAAATTTGGGGAGGAAAAGGGATGCAAAAACAATAGTAAAAATAAGAGGAAAAAAACTCCTTGTTCAATGTATTTCTTTTCTAGGAACTATATTCTTGATGATTTAAAACCAGCACTATTAAAATTCATCTATTGATGAAAGAAAGGATACTCAGAATAATTCTCATTTTCTACAAATGCACAGTCAATTCCTCAACATGTTTTTAATCTTTCTGTCTCTCTGTCTTTCACAGGCCAAGCTGCCAGTTTGATGCAGTCCCACTAAAACCCCAGCCCAGTGCAGCATTTTCTATCGTTTCTGGGTTTCAATTCTACAGCAGGAGTTTATGAATGCCAAGGAGCCCTAGTCTGAGTTGGAAGCAATTGTCTCAAGGACTTCTCCTACAGTCTGGAGGGATGAGGATGTAAAGAGTGAAAATTATTCAGCAATACTTGGTGGAGTTGAAGAAGAGTGTTTTAAAAACAGAGGCAGAGGGTGAAAAAAGGACAGAAGTCATCCTAGGCAGCCCTTGCTGGCAGGTGCATTCACACCAGGTGCTGGCTCTGATTGTAGCAGCAGGACATTGGCAGTTTTTGCAGTGGTATAGAAATGTCTGGGTATATTTCAGCTTTATTTTTGTTGGGTTGACACTTTTAAGAAATCCTTGTTTCTATCAACAAAACAAAAGGAGAGGAGAAGTGTCTTCCTGTAATGTGTAAGGGATAAAGCAGTCTGTGCATCAGTTTCACAGTGCAGCTTTCTCTTTGGCTGCAGTGTCACATACCCAAGTGAGCGCATGGTACATTCACAGTTCTTTCATCATCATTCTGGACATGCTTCTTGCTGAACAAAGTTGCCTCCTAGAGAACTGATCCTAAGGAATCTGGTCAAGTACTTGTGATGCCAAGTTCTGGTGGCAGGCGTTTCACAATGAAATTCGCCATTGTCTCTTACAGTCATGGGGGAAGGTGACTCTGACCTGGGATTTGCTGTTTGCTTTGGCAGGGTTAGGTTTCCCAGCAGTGCTCAGTCTCATGACTGATTTAGAATTAACTGTCTGATTAACACATCTTGTTAGTTGTGTACCAAGACTTTGTTCTTTTTCTCTGTTCATCCCTGAGCTCTGATCTTTGCAAAGTGTTATGAGAGTGATTGCTATTTTTTTACGATGCTAAATATGGAATAGTTAAATACCTTTTAATCAGTATCTCTACCAACTTTCCTACTGTCCCATCTGGCTGTTCAAAGTAGGAGTTTGCTATCACATGCTTTAGCTGATACAGCAAAGAAAAGCATTTTGGAACATAAGACTCCCACGACCTCTCTCAATCCCAATAAGGACTCCCCAAAGTCCCTTATTTCACATACAAGGAATCAGATGCACAACAGTAAGTTATCAGCTCCTAAAACATAATACTAATCTGTCATCCTCACCCATTTCCTCCTCTTCTACTCACAAACTGCTCCAGGTAGTTTTCTACTCTGAACTGCCCATTGTTCTTTCTCTACTCCCCCATCAGCTCGCTCAGAGCCATACATCATCTCCCTTCCTAATCATCTTTCCTTACCCTAGTTTTTAATGTCAAAATATTCTGTGCCTTTAGGGATTTGCTAGTCTATCTTTTTCTTTTTCCTGATCACTGACTCTTTCTGGTCCTACCTCCTTTGTAAATACCAGAAACACTGAGGGTTGTAGCATGTATGCTATGTATGTATTCCCCAATATAGTGCTATGAGCCTATATTTGTATTATTGGGGATGCAAAGCCTGTGAAACCTCTTCTCTCCTCATTACCTGGCTGTTCAAACTGGTAGATATCTTGGTGTAAACTGTGTCTCACCTTCCAGACAGTGTATGTGGATATATTTTTTGGCATAAAGGAAGGGAGGTCTTTCTCCTCAATTTTACTTCAGCAAGAAGGTGGGGCACTGCTGGTATGTGCCTCCATAGCCAGGAGCTGCAATATCCCAAACCCTAAGGCACAGATGTAGCCAAAGAGGGGAAAAAAAGTGCCACTGCATTTAGAACAGGCCATATAAAAAGGTTCTTTACAGATCCATCTGTATAAATGTAAGTGGTTGATCCATTTATCTATAACAATTCTGGTGTCAGTCACGTGACAAGTTACTGGGAGGTCAGAAATAACATGCCATCAAAATAAGCTCCTTGAGTATTTCCATTTTGGTGCACAGAACACTTGATAAAAAGAGGCACTTGTCATCACTTCCTTAAACATAGTCTTCTGCCTCTTTTGTTCAAACCACTAAAAGCTAGATAGCATATGCACAGGGACTAAATTCTTCACAGGCGGGCATCTGGATCAGTATATTGAAATTGAGTCTATTTTTAGGCCACTGATGCTAGCTTCCCCATGAAACTGCATATTCGTAGTTTTCAGGCTTTCTGAAGTGGATTCTTGCCATAAATTGATTGTAAATCATTTTGAGTGCATGGGAGGAAGGGCCTGCTCCAAAGTCTATTGAAAATACATTAGAGTCTTTCTATTGATTTGAAAAGCTGAAGATCTAGCCAGCAAGAATTCATTTTGTCCATGTAAAATACGTGCAATTTGCATTAGAAATGCAACATAAATGTATTTCTTATGCAAAACTCAGCTGAACAACACACTTCACTGCATATCTAGCAAATTCCACAGCTGGAAATATTTTTCTCTCTCTTATACCCTTATTCTTCTTATCCAAGCAGCTAAGCAGATATTTGGGGGTTTCTCAATTGTTTCGTTAGGGGGATAAATTGATGAGAGAGCCTGTGATTGCTCTTGTACAACACATTTTCTTTACAAGGAACAAGCATAAATCCCTGATACAGCAGGAAGAGCAACAGAATGTCTTTTTTTTGTTTTTTTGTCTTTAAGCATTCTAAATCTGTCTTTTTAACAATCATTCTTCCCCAAAAGCTGGTTTTATCCCCTTTGGCTTTCCTTCCATCATGCCACACATATTTCTCTGTTACCTGTTTTTCTGGTTCTTTCTGTGTTTTGATTTTTTTTTCATGGCTGCTGATTCTCTGCTCTATTTATTAGATCCTTAGGCTCTGAGACTGCTTTGCAGAAATTTGGGGATGCTGGGATCTGTTGTCAGTGTACATAGTAGCAATTCCAGTGTGTCAGTTGCTGCTTAACACCCACTATCACTTCACTGTTCTCATTTACTTTAAAAGAGAGTGATTGTCATGCCCAGGAATTTCAGTGAGATCTTTGATTGTTTCCAAATCAAAAAAGCTCAGGTCTACAATCAAGTTACAACATATCAGCAGCTACCTAACTCTAGATGATCCACAATAAGTGTTTAAATATCCATCCTTTCAGGCCATACCAAATACATAGGAAATTCATTTAGCTGAGTCCCCAAAGAGTGTCATTCAAATCAAAATACATTTCATATTAACTCCCTTGATGTTCTCAGACCACTGAGGCTCAGAGAAGGCTTTATATAAATCAATAGGTTCATATGGGGTCAAACGAGAGGAGCATGTGGGTTTCAATCTCTTCAGGAAAAATTTGAGCTACCAATCAAGCTATTCCTCATTCTGTGAGCTTGTATTACCTTGACTGATCACAAATTGTGAAGCAGTGGATATTTATTAAGTTATTACCTTTTGGGGACAGTGTAGCTTGTCTAAGCTGCACACTGCTAGGATAAGAGAAATTCAGTGTTAAATGTAATTCTGTTATCTTTTCTCTCAAGCTCAAATATTTTTATTTCTTAAAGTTATGAAACACATGCAAAGTCAAGATGTATTCATAGAACATATTTTAGCAAGTAAGTGTGGTATGTGGTCATGAAAGGAATAGAGCTTTGTGGTGTTTATTCTGGGGTCAATCATCAAATTACACAGAGTTTTGAAACATCTTCATATTTTAATTTTTGACCTTGTGTGATGGCCTGGAGAATGTTTTTAAGTAGACTTATGAATTCTCATTAATTTATGAACTCTGGTTTTGAATTATTTTCAACATGGAATAAATTTACAGAAAAAGTGACCCTGCCTGTGAGACAGAAATGAGTCTTGGGGCTGTGTATGGTTCTCCCCAGGAAAACAATGGAAGTCACTGCCTGAGGCATTAACTCCCAATAATTTTAAGCCTCAGTTAAAGAAGAGATGGAGAATAGAAACAACACGGAGGAAAGGCAGAAGGAGGAGACTTTTTTTAATGGACTTTGTAAGCAACATTCTAATAAAAGTGACAAAAAAGCCCAAATCCTAAAACAGGAAAGAAGATATGGCAGAAGAAGACCCAAAAATCCTAAGAAACCTTAACCACTATATCAACAAACCTTTAGAAAATCCTAAAGGGTGTTTTTTTATTGTTCTTACATCTACAATTCTTTGTTTTCCATTTTCTTCCATTATTGGTATGCTTAAAGTCTTTTACAAAGGCTGAATGTGTTTAGCTTCAGCTGTCACAGAGCTCTGCAGAGTTAAATAGCCTGTCAGAGCTACCTCAGGAGGGCCTTGATGAAACCAAAACTATTTCAGCTGAGTGTACGTGAGCACAGTAACATTCCAATGTTTCTGGAGTCACATTAGTATAAAAAGTATTGGGTTTTTGTCTAGCTTTTGTATGCTACATCCCTCTTACTGCTGAATAAAAAAGCCTATTTACACCAAAAGTAATAAATTGTGACATTGCATTCATAGAAAAACCTACTGAAATTAATGACAAAAAAGCAACAGCATGTTCAGTCTTCTGTATGAATTTTACTTTCTGACTTATTTTGTGGTTTTGCTCTGCTTTATCAAGGCAAAAATGTATAAACACCTATGTAACCTGTTTACCCAGGTTTTCTGCTCCCTGATGGAACACTTGGGTCTCTCAACCACTATGTAAAAGATGGGCACTATTGTTTTCCCTATCCTTTCTCTGTACCTTCAAAGAAGAAAAGGATGTAATTGTCTGTTCTAATGAGTTGGCATGGAGGCATAAACAAAAGGAATCCCTTTCTCAGGGTCTTAAATTTCCTTATACATTAAGCATCTAACTCAGATTTGTCAATTCCAGTCCCAGAGCCAGTTCAGTTTCAGAACTGAACCCAACCATATGTGCAAAGCTAGGTATATTTGACCAAGGTCATGTTGAAGCCTGGGATGGAGTGAGGGATTGAAATTCTTTCCTTCAAATGGCTTGTTCCCTTCTAGTGCACCTGGAACAGCACTGAAGACAAAAGCCCTAGCTATTCATATAATGAATAACCCTTCCATTAAAAACTGCTCCAGGCACACTTGGCAGCAGGCACAAGGATAAGTGGGAGGACCAATGCAGATGATAACACTTGGTAAACTATTAACCAGCCCACACATGGGCTTGAAAGGTTTGTACGTGTATATATTAATCTTTTGTGTAAACACACAGGGGACAATTATGGACACAGTGGCTTAAACTGCTAGTGTTAAGGGATTGCTGACCCAGCACAATTGCTACTGCACAACTCCCTCAGATATCTGTCCTTTATGCTGAGAAGGACATCCTAGTTGGGAGTGTTTCTGGATATACATATGTATAAAATGGCACTTGGTTCACACGGAGAGATATAAAAAATATCACAGTAAAGCTCCTCATGACACCTAATAGAGATCATCTTGACGAGTGTGTGACTTGTCCTTACTTGAATCCAGTAACTCCAGCACAGAGAATGCAGAGAGGCTGCAGTTTGTTGGCAAAGGCTGCAACAGGAGCTTCACAGCCCTGCCCAGTGGCCCTAGGTTCAAAAGCACCTTTGTCCTCTGCAGACCATTCACATTCCATCCTCCTAAAGCCCAAATACTGAGATTATAAAAGCAGAGCAGCTCCCAGTGAGGGTGTGTAAGTATCAAAACCCCCTGAATATAGACAAGTATTGATGTCTGTGTATTTGAGTACATGCCCCCTCTGCTCTGGAAGCCCCAAGATCCCAGGAAAACTATTACACTCTGACCCAGTTTCTCTGGGCATTCTGTTTTAATGGTTGTGTGATATTGCTGGTTGCTTTGAAAAAGGTCTCTGTTTCACCCCAGAAGTACATACACACAAACTCTGAAAAAATTCATTCCTCTTTACATCATAGCATCTGGCTTCCTTTTGCAATAAAAGGTGCCGTACAAGGCAAGATATGACAATCTGAGCAATAAAATTAGAAATTCTAATCTCTCCATGCTGGGCACAGAAAGAAGTTCATTGAGGCATTGGTTTACTGTAGTATGTTATCGAATTGTGATAATGCAGATAAAAAGGGAATGGAAATGGCAAAGTTATTAAACTAACTGTATCTGCAAGGATATTAATTTGATTTATCTCACTTATTATTATTGCCATCAAGCTCAAATGCAAATCCTAAAGTTTGAGTTAAATCGATGACTGAATTTAGTTAGGAGGAAGGAAAATAAAGGATTAACAGTTATAAATGTTACTCCCTTACATGAATTTGGAAAAGAAAATCTTTCTTCTAAGTTATTTTTTATATCCTTCTTGTTTTCTAATCTTCTTGTTAGTAATTTTTAAAGCTCCCATTTTAAAGGAACAGATAAAGACATCTAGTGTGTACAATTTTGCTTTACTGGACATTAATATGTTTCCCTGATACTAACTTAGTTCTCTGGTGTTTCAGTAGATGCTCAGAGGATGCTCAGAAGCATATGGAAATCAGAAGACCCAGTGACCTCAAAGAGAAACATGAACTGTTATTCTCTGCCTACAAATAAACAATATGCTCTAATAAGTTTTAAAGTTTGTATTACATTATTGTGGTGCTAGTACATCCAAAAAATATTATTAAAATGAGAAATATATGGTTTCTAGTTTATGCTTCCATTTCAGTGTATGGTATTCTTTACTGACATATCACCTTTCTTTAAGGAAGGAGTTAGGGTTCTCTTAGGTTTCTTATCCTGTTTATGTTTAAAAGCCCACATTCAGGGCCTAGCAAAATAAACCAGTGTATTCTAATACATTAAAAATGAAATTTGGTCTTCTTTTAAAGAAATGGCAGAAGTCCAGAGTGACACCTAAGGTATAAATACTGGAGTCAGACTGATAATCCTCATCCTGACTGAGAATATATCTATAATATTTTGAACAGTTTCAACTCACTTGCTGAAGGTAATTTAATCTTAGAAAGACCATTTTATTAGGATGATTGTGATGCTTTTGGTCCCCAAGTAGGCTTCTTCAGAGCAGTGTTCTCCAAAGACATGGGGGCTTTTTAACAACACACAATGCTTTGGTACTGTCTATATACCAAATCATTTTGCCAGGATTAAATCATTCATTCTTAAGGTAATGTATTTGAGATGGAATACATGCTTAAAAGACTTATTAAATTGCAGTCATACTCTGTGCTGAAAGTTAGGATTGAGACCTTATGAATTTAAAATAAAAGCTAAGCCAAGGGTAGCCAAGGTTTGTTATTATAGCTGTGTGCAGCATTGTAATCAAACCTGTGGAAATGTCTGCAGCTGTATCCACAACATCCCTTCTGAAATGGCTCCATCACTAAGCTGAGATCTTGAACTAAGTGAGTTGTTGCCTACCATGCTATGTACACAGAAAAAAAAGAAACAAAACCAAGGATAAAAAGCAAAATATCATTTTGGCTGCCATATCCCTAAGTTAATAATCTTCATAGGAGCATATGTTGAGTTTTCATATTAAAACAAAGAGTTTCATATTACAGATTATGGGGAGACTCATGTGAACAAAGTGACAGATATAAACAATCAAAATGTCTATTGAGGCACGGAGCTGCAATACAAAAGCAATCAGTGCAGAAAGCAAAGAAGAGACAATACAATTTTAAATCCATTTGAGACAGGCAAACTGTATCTGTTGAAGCTTCTTAGCCTGAATGAATATAAAACTCATTATCAGGATTTCAGCATGCCTCATGACACCACTTTATTTATTTGGATGAAGATTAGAGATTGTGAGTAAATCTAGCAACCCTGCTCTCAACAGTTTCTTTGCAGGTAAATCCTTTGCCTACATTTGTTCTTTGTGCACTTCTCAGAGTCTCTCATGCAATCTCCCTGCCCACTGTAGGAAAACAACCTTTATAGAAAGTACAGGGCATGTGAAGAAAGAGTATTTATCATACAGAATGGTCAGTGCACACATACAAGTCTTACTGGTACTGAAAGTACTGAATCCTTAATCTTGGCTTTTATCATTTAATGATCTTGGCTGACTGTCTCAGATGTCTGTGAAGCATTACAGACTACTCAGTCATGTCTTTAAGTGGTGGGAGTTCTTTGCTGGCAGAATCTGTTCAGTCACCCTGTGTGGTAACATACTTTGCTTCTGGACACAAACATTTGGGTTTTAATAAGTACTTTCCACATCCCAGTTTTCCCACATGGCCTATGGATCCCAAACAGTGTATAGCCCATTTCAATCCTCTCTCCAGTAAAACACAATATTCAGGGACTTCCTTGACAACTGCAGTGCAAAATGAGTAAGATGCTGTGGGTACTTCCACTCTCCTTGGTGGCCTTGATCTCAGCTCTTTCAATCTCCTATGGCCACAAGTACAGAAGGAAGACTGATGTGGTGGAGTCTGGTACTCCTCACCTCACAAAATCTGGTATTAACCCAATGCAGTTAATGAGGCACATTGTATGTAACTTTTTCATAATCTTCATTTAAAAATCTATTAAATGAACAAAAGGCATGTGTTATCAAAGGATTTCTTGTGCAGAGGCACTAATATACTAGAAGAAGATGGTACTTTTATTCTTTAAACTCACTTGCTATGATATGACACTTGACAGGTGTGGATTCTTTTTCTCTTCCCATGTCTTGCTTCCTTTGAGCAGAATCCCAGCACTCAGTGCCTGGTGTCCCCTGCATCAATAAACACCCCTAGGTTTCTAGTGTTACATCTTTACCTGACATAACAACAAATGAAAGTGTTCTTCTGTATATCCAGTTCTGTTTCACACAGCTTTGGCAACTGCCAGCTGGAATAGGAAGAGACACTCTGATTTCAATAATTGACAGAAATGGTACGCAGAGAAAGCCAGCCAGTGACAACTGAAAAGGAACAGGACGTTACAGAAAACCTCTATGTTAACACCAGAGTCCAAGGCCAAAGGGAGCAGATTCAAACCTCACCCCTTCCTTGCCCCAGCTGTCACCAGGCATCAGACCTAAACAATTCTCAAGTTCATGGTTTTTACAGTGACTCTTACTAAGTGCCCCTATACATAGGTAGTGCCGTGGCTGTCAAGCACAGATCACATTGAATGCATTGTAGAAAGAGAAGAGCAAAGTGACTACTGCTCAGCACCCGTGTACTTTCTGGAGACCAAATTATATACAAACTTGGGAACAACTCCACAGGCAATCTGGGGTACTTTCTGGAGACCAAATTATATACAAACTTGGGAACAACTCCACAGGCAATCTGGGGTACCTAATATATCACGCAATGGGGACTTGGGTTCCTGCACATAGCCAGAGCTCCAAGCCAACCTACACACATCAGCTTTCTCAAGCACTGCCCTCCTCCTAACAAGGACCTGTTAGAAGAAGAAAGGAGTGTGAATCAAGTGAAAAGACACATATATTCTTCATGGCTTTAGCTGTTCTTCTTTTCTTCTATCCCAGTGATGACATCTGCTCCCAGTGAAGAAGGGGAAGAAAAGAGAAAGGCATGAAAGAAAAAATTTGAGAGGTGCTCATACAGTATTCAGTGGGCACACTATATAATATTTTCCTAATGTCAAGCCTCTTCTTATACTGGAATACTACTTTTTCCTCATGACTGCCACTGCATCTGTCCTTAAAATGTGCAGATGTCCCCTTGTGGGTACATCTAAAGATTTGGAGAGCCAATGAAAGGGCAGGGAATTTGTCATGAACATTTTTCCTACCAAAGTTAAACATTTTGATCTGAGCAACATAAAAAGGCTCTGTGACTATGGTAAAATATGGAGATTTTGCTGGAGATCTCACTTATATTAATTCCTCATTCCCTAAAATGTCAATATGGCAAATTCCAAGGCAAGCTTGTCTAGAAATTTCTAATGTGTTCAGAAACTTCTCTCCAACACTTCATATGATATTTCCAGGCACGTGACAAACTCTGGATGGAGTATTTATGACATCTGACATCTAGAGCATTCACATGCCTTTTCAGTGACAGCTGCTGAGAAGAAATAGCATCCTCCAGCTGCACAACTTTTTTTCCTTCCCTTACTTGTGAATTGAGATGTTTGGCTTTAAAGTGGCTCTCTGTACTGTACTCTTAAAACTGCAATTGTCACTTGATGAAAGGAAGCCAAATGCACCATCAGTGACATCTGACAGCAAATAAAAATCTCTTTCCTAAGGGCATAATAGGCAGGATGCAGCCATATCATTCTTTCCTCTTATTAAATCACACTATCCGTGGGATTAGCTATCAGGCACTAGACACATGGACTCCACAAAAATATACAAAGCAGAAGCAGAGTACAAAAGGCAAGCACATGCTCATCCTCAAAACTGAGCACTATGACATTCCATGAATAAATTAATATGATTACTCCTCCAAAGAAATACCAAGGAAAACATCTGGCACTAATGCAAGGCCAGGTACTCCATCACCTTAAGCCTGGCCTTCACAGAGGGATGAAACCATGGGGGAGGAGAGAAACATCAGTTTCTCACTATCTGCAGTTTTTCACTTGCAGGATAAATTTTAAAGAACAACACAAGCATATGCACAATAATTGCCAGATAGTTAAATAAGAGTGGAAAAGATGATCAGATGAAACAAAACTCTGAGTTTGTTCATTCTTTCCTCTCACAGCTGCTGTCCAGCCGCAGTCTCCTTCTCAAGTCTAATTAGCAGCCCAAATTAAGCCTTCATGTTACTCCATTCAATAGAGCTTGCATGTGGCATACATTTGCACTAATGTGCTGTGGCAGAGATTTTCAAAAGTGACTCTCTGCTACTATTTAGATGTTGAGGAATCTGATTTCAGAAAGGGCTGTGTGTGTAGACACAGCGACAGATTCTCTGTACAAGGACTAAAATGTCAAAGACAATCCCGAGAGAATCAACTAGTTGCAGTTCTGGAGGTGGTAGATCCACTGAGGTCCCCATATCAGACTTACCAGATGACAGCATCCTTAGTGATAAAACACAGCAATAGTTAAGAAACTTAAACGTGCCCCATGAGCCAAACAAGACTTTTGCCTTTTTTTTGTGCTGTATCCAGACACAATGACCCTAAAGTATTTATCACATTTCTTCAGCCTAATATACCAAAAATAACACTGCTATAAAAATCAGATTAAATATTGGTATATAGCTTTTTGTTACTTTTTTAATATTTCCTTTATTTACTCCTATGATTTTATTTGCAAATTACAGTTTAGTTCCAAAGGGCCCACATAGGACTAGCAAAAATATGCCCTCTTGAGCACAAGCAACTGCAAGGCCAAGGACAGACCTCCTTTCTACTACCACCTCTTCAAACAGGAGCAGCTTAATAGGGAGATCCCCACGGAACAAAGAATCTTAATCACATACTCTCCATGTCCCTCTTACATCCTCCCCAGAGAAAAGCTTACCACATCTCCTTTTCACCACAAGCAAGAAAACACAGGAGTCAGCAGAATCCTTTTTCTTTTATTTTTATCTATCCTCGTTTAGAAGCATAGGAGGAAGGGTTTCTCACTGTGAAACCTCCTTCCTTCTTTTTCATGATACGGCTTGAATCACTAAGATGTAACAATTCTGTTTCTCTCTTGCACAAGGGAAGGCCACATTCTGTGTTGCATGGGATATATAAAGAGTTGATTTGGGCTTTCCCAAGCAGATATCTAGTGCAGATCTGAACTGAGAAGTGTCTTGCATAAGAAGGACTTACATGCAGACTGAGAAAGAAGAGGATGCACATCAATGCACTTATCTCTGACTGCACAGCACGCCCAGACTCCAGTGCTCCAGTCAAAAGGACCATGCAAATTACCTTAACTGACCCCACTTTATTCACAGAGCATTTTATTCTAGAACATGCATCCTGTGAATCCCCTTGGCAACTAGCTAACAGCCAGCAAAATATTCCCTGCCAAATGCCCATTAAACTTCACATAACGTTCCTACACCAAAGAGGCTTTATCTCTACTTTGTGGTCTCATTTTTTAAAGCATCCTGCAGTACCAGATAAGCTTTTAAAAAAGGTATTCATTATTTTATGTTTCTTTTGTTCAGATAAAAATGACAACAAATAAATTCAGTAACAAACAAAAAAAAAAAAAAAAAAAGACACCACTTTCATATTTTCAGTGGTGCTATTCACATGACAAAGAAAAGATACATTTTTAACATTCCTGCCCAGAATACTAAAGTCCTACATTTTGCCAGAGAGAGAATTTGAGTATAGAGAGCTTCATTATCAAAGGTCTCAGCACTTCTTCTTGTCTGTATCTTCCCCAACAGCATCTTGGATGTCACGATCATTTTCTGGGAAAGCAATTTTGATCTTCCACAGAAAGCTATTAAAAGTAACCTGGATCTTACCGATACAGCACTTTAACCTGAAAATTTTAAATAAGCAATAGCCCTCCTAAATTATTTAATAAAGATTTAGCATCAGGTATTAGCTCCTGGACAGAGCTGTATGTCAAATATATGTCATATAATTCGTTATTGAAGGATGAACGTTAATGTCTGTTGCCACCTTAGAAGACAGAGGCTCAACCTGGGCAATACTTTATTAATAGTTTGCAGGGTGGGAGGATTTTGAATTTCCATCATTTTTAATGATTCATTTGTGTTTTAATGGGGAGCCAGGTTCACTTCACATCCTTGGGCCATTACAGACATTTCACCCCCCTGAGTTAATTCTGTGTTCATTCCCCAAAATGAATATTCATACCATTCAAATGCAATTTTTAATTAACGGCACCAGCAGCATTATCATTATTACACCTGAAAGATTCAAAGCCAGATCAGAGAAATGTTGCCACAATAGAATTCACTAAATTCTGCTCACATTCTCTTCTAAGGCTGATCACCTTTAAAGTAATGAGAATAAACTGTGGGATAATATAAGACAGATCTAATTAAGATAATGAACTGGAGATTATGAACATTGCTACTCCATGTCTGAAGAATTTTAATATATTAGTCTAACAGAAGGTTATGGATTTACAAAAGGAAAGATAGTGAAATACACAATGTGGGCTTTTTGGACAAAGCTTGAGATTCAGCACCTAAAATGTATAAATAAGTGGGATAAAAGGAAATCAAGGAGGATATTTCAGGAAACACATATCATAATTTCTTTTAATTAATTTACTTAATACTTCCATGGAACACATGATGAGAGAATTCTCCCTACAAAGTAAAAGCAGGCAGGGAAACATTGTGAGAAGCTGAGAGGCACTTATAAGGCTATACTGTGGAGAGTTTTATCCTAGTTTCCATCTGATATGGCTATTATGGCCTTGGATGAATTTTTCTTGAGGGAGCAGCCTAATTAGCTTGCCAGCAGCAGCAAGGAAAGGAAAGGGAGGGAGGCAGTCAGAGAGGAAAGGGGTAAATGAGCTGTTTGGTAAAATAGAGTTGATATCAATAAGACCCACTGTTCAGTTTCTGAGAAGCTTCATCTTCCTAAACAAGGCAGCAGAGAGACAAATGTTTGAGGGTGAAACTAGAACTAAACAATTTTCTGTAATCAATAGCAGATTGTCAGATATCATCCTTCTCACATTTGCAGAGGCACATTCTTCAAAGCAAGTGCCTGGGAACTGCTGCCTTGGAATAGTACCCCCAGATAATTCAGTGTAATTATTCTGCTACAGGTAAAGTTTCACTCCAGAAAGAATCACTATCACCCTTCTAGAATAGAAACATCAGGTTACCAGCATATTTGTTGAGGAGTAAGTAAAATTAGGCCAGGCTGTGTTGGCTCAGTGCTGCACAACAGGCCTCCTCTGAAAAGAGGGGACGTTGGAAAAACAGGAGTCTTGAGGAGTAAGTCAACACAGAGGCCTGACTGCAGCCCAGGGGGGCACAGCCTGCCCATCACTGGCAGTGACAGCAGCACGTCTGCAGCAGCACAGCCTCCACCAGACTGCACTGCCTTGCCTCAGGCTGTAGGTGAGGGCTGAGCTGTGAAGGCTCAGCTGTCGCCGGGGGATTGCTGCTCCTGCTCAAACTGGGCAGTGTAAGAGCCGGCCCCAGCGAGCCAGGAGCCTTCGCGTGTGAGGAGTGACACCGCTCCTGCAGGTGATTTGCTCTGTGTTGCATGCTGCTGCTGGAGACTAACAGGTCCTTGATGTGCTTCAGTACCTGTGGAAGTATAAACATGTCAAAACGTCCACAGTGTTATTCTGACTCATCACAGGCTCCTCCACAGAGCTAAGCTAGCTTTGCTAGAGGGAACAGGAGCACCAGACCCTGCACTCAGGGGAGTGCACAGCCCTTAACAGAGGCTGGTCACTGGACACAATATGGGAAGCAGTTTTATGATAGCCAGCTCAGAATGCCATTCCATGTTGTGTTGCCATAGCAATATAATATAAGGAAAATAGAATAAAATTTTCCCTGATTAAAGACAAGGTTTAGTTTAGAAAACATCCTTTGACAGAAAGAAGTATCTGAGAATAAAATGAAAGTAATGTCATTCAAGTTTGTTTCTATTGCTCCAAACAGGATGCCACAGACAATTCATGGCTCCAACATTCATTTCCAAAAGGATAATTCTCACTGGTGCCACTTGTCAAATTTTCATCTTGTTCCAGACACAGAGGTTGTACTATAGATAAGCCTAATTGTCATTGGCTTCACTGAAATTGCAGCACTATTTGTCTGTATTTAGGAGCATCCACTTTCTTTGGAAAAGCAGACAACTATGGATCTGGAGACAGAGAAATTCAATTTTTTGAGCTTTCCTTGATATTATTCTAGTAAAACAAACCCCAAACACACAACAGCTTTTTCTCCCTAAAGCAGCAAAAAGAGAATACCCATAACACAATCTCTACAAAGAGTAAAGCTTGTCTGTGAAGCAGACAGGTTCTGGAAGTTTCCTCAGTGTTTGGGCTAAGCAAGGAAATAGGGACATAACAAGTCTCACTATTTATACACTGAACAACAAGCACATTTGTTTTACCCTCAATTCTCTCTTATTAGCACAGTATTTAAAGTAATTCCAAAGGAAAATATTCAGCTGGGTACACTCGTCCCCCTGAGGAGAGGGTGAGAGCACAAACATATACCAGCTGTTCCTCATGCTGCTCCGTGCTCTTCTGCATGTCACTCTGGTGATTTGGTCATGAGCTCAATACAAAAGCCCAAAAGAATAAACTGGAAATGAAGACTGTCCTAGTATCTCCGAGAAAAGCCTGAAAAAATCAGAACGAGAGCACTGAAGCAATTCCTTACAGGTCTGCCAGCTGTCTACTATACACCAGCTCACTGGGAGAGGACAAATTAAATGAGGAGTCATCTTCATTCCTTGAATTTTAAACTAGATTCTTAGGGTATGACTTGAAAAAAAACCAGTAGACTGTAGAGATGGGTAAGCCTGATCTTTTAGGAAAAAATCTGGCTTATCTAAATGACTTTTGTTGATCAAATTGACAATGCACTGCAATAAACTGTTAAAACTGCCCTGATTTGTACACATTTTATTTGGCACTGGACACAAAACACTTCCACTGTGCCAGGGAGGACTATTGCAACAATAGGCAACAATGAGCAAGGCAGACAGTCAGTGAGAGGACAGGGCACCTCTTTGTAAACGCTTGGGTGACAGGAGGAAGTTCTCTAGCCACAGGCAGGCTCTCTCAGCCTGCCAGGGAGCCCACACATTTTCCTCCATGAATGTAGGACATAAAGCAAGGAAAGATAGAAACATGTCAGTATGTTTAAGCAGATACTGGCTGGTGGCATTGAAGAAGGTCGGCCTGCCTGCTTTTAGGAAAACAAAGAATTTTATCAGGGATACAAAGTGACTTGTTTTAAAACCTTTTTCTCTAACTGCTATATTACCTTGGATGAGAAATTATCTAGCCACTAAACTCAGGCTAGTCACTGTCCAGTGGGGACAAGGATTTTGTCAAAGAAAGGTCCACAGAAGGTGGCCCACAGAAGGGTCACTTGATTTCACACCAAGGGTTAAAGGTACAAAAGCTAAAATATGAAATCTGATAAAGGAGAAATAACATGAATAATGCTCGCCTTCCAAATCATTACAGTCTAGTGAAAATTTTTGGTGAGGAAAGATGCAAACTAATTTTATTTTCCTGCTTGATAATTCTGATAATTTTTTAGACAAATAACATAACTGTAGTTTGATAATTTTTAGTGTAGCTTATAATCATCATGGAGAAATGAGACAGCACTTGTCAACTCTGATTTGCAGAGCTGAAATATTTCTCCCTGTATTTACATATTCTCCCATTCTGACCAGGATTTTTCAGGCTTAGAAAGAAAAATGAAATCCAAAAATGGTCATAGTTCACATAGATACTAAATAACTCTTGATTTTTCTCTTTTCCTATAGAAAAACAGAGAATTCATTCAGAGATGGAGAACCAACACCTGTCGGCACTGCCACTTAAGAAAGTTATTTCTTCTGATTTAACTAGAAGTTAATGAATTTTTTTGTTGCAAGATAATAATCTGAACTCCCAAACTGATGTATTACCAATTATTTCTCTTTTTCTATCACTGTTTATTGGGTTTTTGACAACATTGTATTTCTCTGATACTTTTGTTTATAAATACTTTCCTTCCACAATATTCAAATCAATTGTTTCAAAAATTCTTTTACTCTCCATTATCTTTCCAGTTTTTGTTGACCTCAAGACCATATTTTTATCCCATGCATATGCAAAGAGATGAAAAGATCAAGAGATACAAGCTCACTTATATCTCATCATCTGTCTCATATCCAATGTACCGTACATTAATGGAGCATTAACGTTTTTGAATTAAATAAAGGTAAAAAATTCAGTTATGATGATAAAGGCTGCTATAATAGAGCAATCACCATTTTAACTGCTGCATGAATACATGAGTAGGACATATGATTTGAATAACAATGGGAATATTGACAAATATTTAGTAGCTGGGTGAAAGTGTAACATTTAGTGCGGTAGATGTATCACTGTCAAAAAGTGAAGGGGAACAGACATGACACCAGGTCAAGGACAAAGCTCAATTTTCACACTACCTGTATACTGAGCTTTAATGAGTTCTCTTACAAGCAAACTCCAGGTGCTAAAGTGTATCACTTTATAGAAGTTTTAAAGACCTTTGATATTGGGCTGTTCTGTTTAAAATAAACCAAATTAAGGAATAGTCAGTAGGTAAAAAAGCCAAAAAGTCTCCCAACAAGAGGAAGCTACCACTCTTCTAACTCGTCAGCTGCCAAGATGACCTGCATCAAAATTACCAGGTCAATGAGATGCATCTCCAGCTTGATATGAGGAGTGTGAGGAGGGAAGCATTACCACCCTGCCAAGAGCTCCTAAAAAGAATTTTCCAGAAGTCTGGACTTACATTGTCATTGTGGTAACTTTCTGGAAGGTGTCCTCACAACTAAAAGTCACCATAGTAAATAAGAGTCATCTGCTGGCCCCCTAACCTTTCCACTCCCAAGAAGTAGAGTGACCTCCTACAGAGTCATGTACTGTGGTTTTGAATTACTTTTCCTAATTACTTACTCTCCAGAACTGCAGGAAAACACAGGAAAAAAATTGCACCCTTTTTGCTAGGCCAAAAGTATGGAATAAAGTCCAAAGCACAAACACAAAGAGTTTACAATGTAGGGACAAGTCTCAGGCATCTTATACCTAAGACCTAGAGAGATTAAACAGAAAATCTTCATTATCATCACTCTTACCCATGCAAAACCAATATGGAGACCTAAAGGGATCCTAAAAACCCTTCATACCAAGTAAGGTTTCTTTAGAAGAAGCACTATGAAAGAGCCCAATAAGCTTTGTTCTTTACATCCTTTCTCAAGGTCTGGTGAAAGGAGCATGCTACAGCTTGGAGGGGGGACAAAAGAAACAGCATCACGGATATTCTAGCCATGACATTTCTATTTCATGCAATCCTATTTCACATTCCCATAGGACACTGAAGAGGAACCACAGTTTGAACTGAACAGATTACACTAGAGCTTTCACCAACCCCCAGGGCAATTCAAGGTTAAAGGAGCTCAGAAGTATCTTGAAGCTACTTTTGCCTCTCTTCCTACTGGGTCACAATTTCTGTGCTTCTACTCTAGGGACAGGACACAGAATTTCACTCTGATTTGCTCAAAGTTGTCAGTTCCAGAACTATTTCAGATGTTGTAAGTTCTCAGTCTGCCTTCTTTATGCTGTTCTTTGGCACGGGGGCTGCTGAGCCTGGATGTCATCACTGTGCATAAATACCTGATAGGAATGAGTAAAGAAGACTCCTCTCTGTAGTACACAGTGACAGGGTAAAAGCAAATGGGGCACAAACTGAAGTACAAGAAATTGCACTTTTAACACAAGCAAAAGCTTTTTTTTAATGGTAAGAACTGAGATGAAGTCTCCATCCTTGGAGATACTCAAAACCCACCTGGACACAGGCTTAGCAACCTGCTCCAGCTGACCCTGCTCTGAGCAGTGACTTGGACAAGGCAGAAGTCTCTCACAAACTCAGCCACTCTGAGGTCAGGAACACTTCTAGACAATACCTGGATGGCTACTTCACTGAAAATAACTGGAAGTTATCAGCATCTGTAATGCCCTCTTCAAAACATTTTCTCTGAAGGAAGGCAGAATGTGCTAACATGGATGTGCAAATGCAGAATACAGTGCTGGATGAATTTCTTCCAAGTTAGTATTTCTGCCTGCTCTAGCATGATTCTCAAGGGTCCCTGAGTGGAAGAAATGCTGCAAAAATTTGGAACTAGAGAACTTCCATATGCTCTTCTGTCTTTAGTGATGCCCCAGTTTTATGCTTAGTTACATACAGACTTTCTCAGGAAATTGGCCTCAAGAGACGTTTTATACTGAGGTGTGGGTGGGGTGGGCATGACTTGGGGCGAGGTTTTCAAGGGCATCTGAGGGATTTAGGAAACTTACTTACACTAGAAAGTGAGAACTGGGACATCCTTTTCTTTGGCTGGTGATGCACCTGCTTCCCACCATATTTATTCCTTGCTGTGTATGATTGCTTGCAGGGTATGATTGCTTCCAATGAGAACTACAACTTCAGTGATGTGACACCACATTAGCCTCACAGGCTACACAGTTCTGTAAAAACAATAATCTGCTGTGGTTCTTGTCAGTCCAGATGCTTTAAAGTAGCTCTCCACTTCAGGAGACACAGAGGCTCACAGCAGGTAGCAGGTAGCACACAGAAATTCTTTGCTGGGAAGTAATAAGCAACGTGGTCAGGTTTTCAGGTTTCCTAAAAGTATACACTTCTGCAATGTCAGATAATAAATCTTTTGGGATTTTGCACAGCACCAAAAGAACTGACATTCTCCTTACCTTTTTTCACAGTATCTATACCATCAATCAGTATCACTACTGTTCCCTCAACTTTGCAAGCTGTTACAGAAAAGTACACAAATTAGGAACTATTAGAAAGGTTACATTTTTGCACCTAGAAATATGTTCAAATAATCACATTAGCTTCCCTGAATCCTAACAAAAAAAAAAACCTCTCACCTTTCACTTTCATCTCAGAGTCCCTGACAGGAAAATACACATTACCTGTAGTAGCTGCAATCATGGACTTCTGAGCCCTAGGAGAGCAGGACATGTGAGACCACATTCTCAGTACCACAATATCCTGACACTGGGATCTAAGAATGTCAAATAGAAGATGAGGCAGGAATAAAAACAGGAAAAACAATGTCTGTCAGGTCTGCCTGTCACAGATAGGAGCTTCTTTGACTCTGCTGTAGAGCTAACAAACAGAAGGGACATTCATGGCATGCACACCCTCAGCCTCCCCCCTCCCTCTTTTCCTCTCTTTGAAAAGCCAGAGCTCTTTGCAACTCTACTGCATCTCTAGTTTCAATGATGCTCAGTTTCTTTGCTTTCACATTGATATTTCACAGATTCTTAATGGCTCCTTATTAAACCAAAAAGTGCGTTTTCATACATGCTAATGAGAAGAGCATAATGTTAGCTCAAGGAGTGGGAAGTACAGCTCCACAATGAAGCACTTTGGCAAAGTACCTCAGTGTTCACATGGGCAGGTGAAAAATATACTCGAGGACAGAGTAATAACAAAGTCATATTCACATGCAAGGACATCAGAGCATACATGGCATATAATGAATCTGTGTTTAAACATCTGAATGGAGTGCCTCTGCATAAAATGCTGTGAAGGGATTAAGCCAAAAGAGTCATGTGGCAGTGACTCAATAAGAAAGATAAAGCACAGTCATTTAGGCCCCAGTTTCCCCCAAACCTTAGCGTCAGCTGCTCAGGCTTCATTAACATTACCACATCTTGTGCTTCAGCTATTAACAGCATACTACATTGTGACTGGCCTTTTGTGGGGACACAAAAAGAATGAGTGGTCACAAGGAAACCTTTGTGCCTCTTCCACAGTTGCATAGGAGAGCCAGTCCTTGCAGTCCACAGCTGTATAGGGAGTTTCAGAGTTAATAATGCCAGCAGCAGAACACTTTTCAAAGGAAAGTGGAGCAGAAGGGAGGGCAGTTAAAGCTCTGCTCTCTTTCTCTCACATTAGCTACCAAACTAAACAGAGGGAGTTTATGCTATACCCCCACAAAGGAGAGGCACAAACTACTTGTCATTGAAGAAATCCTTTCCATGACACTGAGACTTTCTGCCTGCCCTTGAGAGCTGACAGGCGCAACGCTTTCAGGAATTACCAGTGCTGCAGTGCACCTGCAGTTCTCCCATGATTTTGCTGTGCCCTTGGTAGTGTCAGGAGAATAGACATCATACAGTATTTATGCATGTCCTATTGCTGGATTTATTAATGGATTTTTAAGCACTGGCCATATGCATGATGCTTAGTAAGACATTAGCTCTGCCTGGAAGAGATTATTTGTTACATATTTCTTCATTCTCTGCCTCAAAAAAATCACAAAGAGTACTTTAAAAGGCATATAAAAAGCCTTATTCACTCTCAAAACACCAAGTCCATCAGCATGCCTAACTAGCCAATTAGCACCACTGAATTTGTCTTAAATGTCAAACTTTATGAATAAGCAATCTGGGTAGTAAGAATTGGAAGCTTGTTTTTACTAAGGACATGCTTACAGTCTGTAATATGAGCTGCAAGCTCTACATAAAAATTGTTCAAAACCTTCAGAAAGAAAAGGATAAAATAAGAAATAGGGGACGAAATCCAAAACTCTCCTAATGCAGAAGGAATTAAAAAGGCTATTTTAAATAAAGCTAGACGTGTCTCGAATGCAGAAAACCCTCTTGTGTCTGAGTGAAAGAAGCCGGCAGGTGTCAGCCTTGCTTTATCCAACCAGGCTCGGCAGCAAATTCTTGCAAATTTGTTTGCTCTGATTTTTGACCGTAATTTTCTTCTCGGGAGTAATAGTTACACAAGTTAACTGTGTTATCACAGAAGTCTGTATCAGGCAATATTTATATAGGTTAAAATGTTGAAACAGTTGTTACCATAGCAACTGCTGTATCAGATGGATTACAACCAGGTGAAGGAGGAGAATGGAACAACTTCCTGAAGAGAAATTCAATTAACATGTCAGTGTTTGGACACAGAAGCTAAGCAGCAGTCTGAGTTGGCAGTCACATTTCACATGTGATGTTTTTCTCCACAAGGGAAATGATGACCATAAATGCTTCCCTCACATTTATATGTATGCCTATTTTCAAGGCTTGAAACACACTTATTTCCTTTATACAAAATTCTAACTCCTGAAATGACGTGCGGGCTTTCGCTCAGTACACACATCACACAGGCAGTGCTTTTTAATGCCAGTGATCACTCTGCTGTGTAACAACAAGCAAACAAAATAGTGTTTCCTTTATTAAAAATGCATATAATATCACTTTTAACCTAAATTTTTATAAAGACAAAGTGCTATAACACACTCTGTAGGCTAAAGGCAAAAAAAAGTCCAGTCCTTGTGCAATTCAGATTTTGAAAGGCTCCTTATCTCCTACTACACTGCAATTTCCACAGCACTCTGAATTCCCAGGGATGCTGTCAGTCACTCTGATGGGTGCAGCACCCAATGCTGTTTATTTCTGATGATCTTTTAAACCCACTCCCTCCACCCTAGTACAGTGTAACCCGCAGGAAGCACCTCTAATGAACAGTGCAAAAACGAGTCTGTGGAAGACTCCTGACTCTTCATTTTCTTATCTGCTTTAAGTTATGCCATAATTTGATGTAGGGACTTATAGTCCTTTCTTCTGAGATCCTCAAATCATTTCTTTGGTGTATACTCATGTAGAAGTGCCCTTTGGGTCTCATACTTTAAAACACTTTAATCTGCTTCAACCACAAAAATCTCCAAATGTTAGTTGATACCCAAGCCATCTTGTTTCCATTTGGAAAAGAAATGTAACACATTACTTCAATTATTTCCAAAATCTCATACTTTTTAATAAAAAACTCATACAAAGAACATATACAAATTTCTCAGAAGCTGACATGAAGATTTTGCCACTCATAAATTTCAAGTCTGGATTTCCACCTGATCATATGCTAAAAATAAGCTTCCCTCTCTCTCATAGGACCCAGGACTACATTCACAGTTCCCTTTGTTCTCTAGTTATTTTTACTTTCCAATTCCTATTTATCTTTAGGCAGACACCAAACTGATGCATCAGTCCCTGAATTTATGGTCAATTTTGAGGCAAGTCCTTTCAGCTGCCTAGATAAAAATCTACTTGGGCCTTGCCCAGCCTAACACTAGCTTCTACTGCTATGTTTATTATTAGAATGAGGGAAATTCCATGGCTTCCTCACGTAGAATAAAGCAGAGATAATGTAGTAATACACACCAAACAATACTTCTGAGGTCAGCCAAAACAGCACCACAATCAAGCAGAGCAAAACCCTGTGTCACACAGGATATGGTTGAAGTGGAAGTTCACAGCAAGAATGTACTCACCACGAGGTTTGAAACTCTCATGAGTAAATCATGAGAGTCTGCATAGGACTTCTGAAAAATGCGGTTTTCTTTGAGGCTTTCTATCAGTGCCTCCTTATTACCCCAGTTCTGTGAATTTAGAAGGCTTCCTGTACAACAACAGGTATAACAAATAACTTCTAAAACTGACCTGTGAAATTTCAGTTGGTGGCTATTTATTGCAGTTAGGTGAGATCCAAAGGTATGTGAGAGACAGATTAGACTAACAAGCAAGCCACTGGATGGAGACTTAGGTGTCTGAGGCTCAGAAGACTTGCCTTCTGTTTTCAGCCTTTTCACTTATATATGATGGGACCACAGATAAGGCACTTCCTCTCACTGTAACTTTTTTTTCTGTTATCCCGTTGCTAGGATTATTTAGAGACAAAGATTGCTTTCCATTTTATTTACATAGCAGAGATTACAGTGATTACACAGCAGAGACCACATATTGTCAGGATGCCTGAGTGCTCAAGGAATGCAGTTATCCTGCATTAAACAACATTATTAATAAATCATAGATACCATGGCAAATGTCAACTCACTGAAAATAGCTTTACAATTCTGGTCACATAAGCAAGGCCATCTATCACATGCTTCAATGATATTTAAAATTATATTTTTTTTACAATGTTACATTAAACATTTCCTGAAATCGGACTTTTGTCCAAATTTTCTTTTCAGTTCCTTTTGTATACTGAAAGAATCTGGCATAAAATGTGTTTAATTTGTAAAGAAATCATTTCAAAATATAATCCTAATGGGATTTCACACAGGTAATTCCTGTTTGCACATTAGAATGCAACAAAGAAGTTAATTAGTTGTCATATTTTAACATCAATGCAGTTTCACCATGTCTAAATTTCTGGACAGTAGAAGTGAAAGATGCTGAGTTCAATGACAATAAAACATATGTACATTTTTTATTATGTGGGTTATTACAAAAATATGTAAATTGACTTGAATTTGTACATGATAGGAGATAAGAAAAAAAGGATGTTAAATCAAATCAAATCAGTAATTTTGGTGAAGGTATTTTTCTGTCATGCTGGCATCCATAGTAATGAATTGGAGGACAAATGTACAAATTCTAATTGCTCTTTGGGCATATTTTCACCTGCAGTCTGAAGACTGTGAACACAAAGGCAGCAGCATAGCTAAGTTCAAGGGAATCAGAACAGTATCAAGATGCTGCCTCTATCTTGTTTTCTTTTATTAGCTTGGAAGCAAGGCCATGCCTACAGCATGACAGCACAGTCAGACATCACCAAGTATCTCTCAGCTTGGTGCATTATACAAACATTGCACAGAAGCACAGGCCAGCACAAAACTGGGCATTTCTAGTAAGCTCCATTCTGTTTGCTAGACATATTCAAAGAAAATGGTTTTGCTGAGTTGATGCTTAACCAATACAAAATGAGAATTGCTAGCACTTTCTACTGTTTATCAAAAGCAAAATCAAAGTTGTCATTTCATACTTGTTGGTTCTTATCAGCTGAAAATGTTCAACATAAGTGAACACAGAAGGTTTGGTGAAATTCAGGCACTTGCTGATAGGTCTCTTTAAGCAGCTCCTTGCAGATTTCTCCTACATCATTTCAGACCAAAGATCTTTTATAATCTGCTCCCATTTCCTATTTGTAATTGCGAATCATATACCTCAACACAATCTACTGTTCCAGATCTTTTATCACTCTCTTTCTTTTCTTTTTAAGTAGAATTTTTTTGATATTTAGTTTGCAGAAATATGCCAGTATCTATGGACCACGTTTTCCAGCTTGTGTAAGGTTACATAGGTATAGGGGTTTTTTAGTGGCTTAGTTGGAGAAAGCCTTAGATCTGTCCTGTGAGCTGGTTACCTAACTGTCCTTTGTGCCTTTGAAAATATCCAGTGGGGCCCCATATTTACTTTTCTAATTATTTAAAACAGTTTGGGTCTGAGCCAATAAGGTTCATTAAGAGGCACTCAACCAGGTTCTTCATGTAAATTTCTAACATCTTTATAAACACGTGCCCAGCAGGACAAAGAGTGTTAAGAAACCAAGTTTCCATTGGATCAGTCGCAATCTCCTCTGAATTAAAAAAATCCAACCAGAAATGGAACAAAGAGAATTAATTTTATAACCTTAATGTGCATCTCTTCTCCCAAAAACCAGACAAATTGGCAGGTGGTGTGAGGAAAGGGCTAGGGAAAATCACCAAACATCAGGAGGCTGTTATACAAGCCACAGAAATAGCTCTCTCTGCACTGGGTGTGCATCTGCTCACACACAAGTCTCTCAAGGAGTCTGCTGCAGAATTACAGGGTATTCAGAGAAGAACAGAAGAAACAAAAGGAAGAAGGAGTTTCACAAAGGGAGACTTAAAATATTGATATTGCTTTTCTTAGAAAAGAAGTAAGATGCAGCAAAGGCACTTCAATCCTACCTCCTAGTAATCCTTACCATGTCTACATACTATTGATATCAGGGTTGTAATGGTCAGTATGAGTAACAAACAGGCAGAAGCAAGAAAACTTCATGGTTATGATCTTAAATTCAGGGATCAGGGATTAGGCTGAGATCTATATGTGACCTGCAACTAGCTCCTGTACAGCTTTTTGCATCTTCCCCTAGTGCTGGCTGTGGTTTGACACAGGACAGCACATAGGTCTCACAGAGTAGTGCAATTTCTCTGCTCCTTTAGCCAATGGACACAGTCAATGAAAACATGAAAATGGGCAAAATGGGCACATTCCCATGGATATAAACTGGAGTCATTAAAATAAGGAAATTGCAACACTACTCAAGTCTGATTAACTTTCATTCCTGAAAAACAGAACTTAAAAATCATTCATAATGCATCCTGCTTCCCTGTTCAGTGTAGTCATTCCTTTCAGCTCTTTATCTCCAAAATGCCTTGGATAAAACCTGCAGGAACTAAAAATAACAGCATTAGCTCATCATCACACTCTGGTCAATGAGTTGAGTAATGCAGACCTTATGAAAATGCACATTTGGAGCCCTTGCAGATGAGCTGTATAACACAAGCCATTAAACACAACTCTATTGATCTAATTTCATTATTTTCAGCAGACTGGAGTTTAGAAATTATGAGCTCTACTAATGAATACCAAGCCCAGGGAAAAAATGGCTCTAACTGATTAAGTCTTAGTTGAAAACACCTAAGATGAGATGTCTGTTATTATAGGTATAGGTTTACTACAATGTAAGTCTATGTTCATACAAAATACTCAAAGCCTGGTTTTGTTCAAAAAGACAATATGCAAAAAATTTAATAATTCTTTCACACTGATATATTACTGCTTTCTAGGGATAGGGCTAGAGAATGGTATCTTCCTGGAAAAATATACAAGATAATAAGGTAAAAATGGTGATAACAGTAAGCTCATATTTCTATGCTGAAATAGAAAAGAGCACTTTTATACACTGCAATTAAATAAGCCATTTCTTTTTTTCAGAGAGCTGGAGAGAACTAGACATACAAAATTATTTCCTCACCACAAAACAGTACTATTTCTTCTTGGCAACAAGGCCCTTCCTCAGTCACAGAAGCTAATTTTAAAAAAATTCAAATTCATGTTACAAAGGTATGCTAGTTGTACTGCCACAACAGAGGGCCTAATCTTGCCTCCCATCCATGCCAAATATCAGGACCTCTTTCAATCAATTCCTACTGAACTTGAGTATAAGCTTTGTAAAAGAAAGACCTACTACTCTTATTGTGATTCTCCACAAAACTGTCACATTTGCTTGACATATTAAAGATCAATGAATGTTTTTCAACTATTTTGGTGTTTGATTATTCTAGCTTCATGGGTCAAATTCTGACTTCAGTTAGAAACACATACCTGAATCAATTAAGTCCATTCATTTCACATTTGTAGTAATGTAATGATGAAAGAGGGAGCAAGTACCAGTGTTTACACACTTGTACAACACTGAAATATATGTAATTATATGCTAAAGCTTGTTCTGTGCTTTTTCATTTTAGGATGCATTATGTGCTAGTTGTTCTGCTTCATATCTTGAGTGCCAGACAGGGCATACTGTTGTTCAGAGATTTGAACCATGTCACTGATTAATAGTCCTATTAAAGAGGAATAATGTTCCTATATTTAAAGTACTTCATCATAATTAAGTCATACTGCAGAAGAGATAATAGACCTCTCCTGTATAATATCTGTCCTGAGGTAAGCCTAGGTGTATGCATCTACTACTTAAGACACATTTTAAGCTTCACATCAACCTCTTTCTCCAGTTTTTCAAGATACCCCTATGTAGCAGCTTTGCCCTCAAATGTATCAGCTGTTTTCTCCAGTTTAGTGGCAGCCATGAACTTGCTGAGGTTGTTTAATCCCATTGTCCAGGTTATTAATGAAGATATTAAACAAGTTAGGTCAGAATCAACTGCAGAAGAGCTACACTAGTGGCTACCTGAACTTCAAATCAGTGACTCTTTGAGCCCAGTGATTAAGCCAGTTTTCCAGCCACCTTGTAATCCATCCATAGCTAACTTGGTTTATAAGGATGCTATGGCATACTTTAACATAAGCCTATTAAAGTAAAAGCATACAACATCCATTGTTCTATCTCAGTTACTAACAGAGACAGCTATTTAATCACAGAGAACTACCAAATTGCTCAGGAATGACTTATCCCTTGCAAATCCATACTAGTTGTTCTTAATTACATGATTTGTCTTCAAAAGCATGGAAATGGCCTCCAGAAGGATTTGCTCTGTAACATCCTAGAGACCGAGGCCAGGCAGAGCAGGCTGCACCTCCCTGGTCACCTTTATGGATGGCCCTTCATAAACACAGGAATAATGTTTGCCTTTTCCCAGCCATCAGAAATACCCCCTAGTGATCACAGCCTCTCCAGGACAACAGATTGCACCCTTGCCATGACACCAGCCAGCATCCCAGCCTGTCCAATGAACTGGTGCACGTTCAGCATGCCTAAAAGGTCTTCAACCCAGGTTTCTCTAGCATGGATTGCACTTCCTTCCCTGTGATTCTGTCACAAAGAACAGGTACTTGGGAGGCCTGCAAGCAGATCTTGACAACAAATACCAACAGATACTTATGATTTTACACATTCTTCTGTAGCTCACAAAAAAGCTTTATTAAGGTAGATATAAAACCAATAGGAAAGAAGATTTTTAATTGCTTCTTTGTTGTTTTGGTTTTTTTTTTATTTGGCCATATTTTGTAGTGCATGTTTGCTATGGCTGAATAGTTCAACGTCCTCAGCTTTACTCATATTAAATATTTGCTCATGCATTGCTTTTACTGGTTCAAAAGAGACATGTAAATCTGGGAGAAGACACAAGGGACATCATAAATGCATCTTGACTTGGTCGAAGCTAGAATGTTATTGTTTGTTTTAGACAGATTATATGGCATTTATTTCAGTTTTAAGGAGCTCATTGACAAAAATACAGATCAAGAACAGAACTGAGCTCAATGGACCTAAAATTCTAAAACTACATAAACAGAAGGAGTACAGGAGCTTGAACCAGCAGTCACTGAAGTCATCAAGACTTTAGATTGAACCTGTAGTTTAAGAGACTCAAATGCTGACATTTTTCTTACCCACAATGAATACATTCAGTGAAACTTTGCACTGTTATTACTTGTTCATCCCTATAACATGTATCATCAAACATCAAATGATAGCTATCTAGCCAAAAACTTTTAAATTGCATTTTCAAAAAGGAAAGCTAATATTGTGTGCCTCTATTAGAGCAGCTGGGTGTGTAAAAGGTTTGCCTTTGTACTAATGAACAAGTTACTTAAATCTTATATTCTAGTATGCAGAAGTAGCAAACACAATACTTTTCACTGCACAGGCTCATTGGGAAGGGGAATACATTGAGTTTTCTCTTCTTTAAACTGCATAGGAACCACCTCTTACAAAGGAAGTTAAAATGAGCTGGTGTAGACCAGCAGGAAGCAAGGCTGTACTACACCAGAGGAGAGTGTCTCCAAAGCACAATGTCTTCAAGCTGCACAGATTGCACCATTCATGGAACAAGGCTGTGCTGAAAGGAACAGTCTAGCCCTGAATATTTTATTTTCCAGAATTCAGTCTAATGAATTCTTTGGCTGTAGAGGCAACAGATTAGAAATAGAGCTGTGAGAAAACAACATATTTTGCATTTCCAAATGCTAACACATCGAAAACTACCAATAATACATATTATAAGCCAAATTTCATCCTGGTGAGAATTGAAATGAATGAATTAGGATCCTCTCCAAAAAAAGGATGTCATAATGTAAAAGCTGACAGATCTTTCACTAAATCAGTTAAGGACAGAAATCTACTGTGGTACAAATCACTGACTGATCATTAGAAAACAGCATATTTTAGCTGGCTTTATCTCTAAAAGTATTAAGATGATCCATGTTGTCAATAACTTAAAATGACAAATAATCAATCTACTGTGCTCTCACAATAAACAAAATACAATTTCTCAAAAATTACAGAATATTTTAAGTATTCATACTAATGGTATCTGTGGAGTTTGGGAGCCTTTTTCAAATCCTGCTTTAGAGAGAAGCTGAGTCTCAAGAATTTAATTTTAATGTGTATTCCAAGTAAATGTTTATCTCTCTTCAGCGAGAATGAGCTGAGCACATCAAGCTAGTGAGCAAATTGGTTTAATTGTCCACAACAGTTTTACCTTTGTTAAATGTTCTGTAGATATCAAACCACTTCTCGTAGAACCAGACTGAAAACAATCTCATAGTAGCATGTAGGAAGTATATACATATTTTTAGTTCTGTGGAATCTACATATATGGGATGGGAAGAAAAGAACAGCAGGAACAGAAAACACTGAAACTCAGTGAGAGTATAGGTTGTCTCCTGGGACAAACGATCCATGCTGTTCACAAAAGAGGAAGGAAAAAAGTCATTGCTGAATGAGAGATGCAGTAATATTTTGATGAATACTTTTTCTATTTAAAACAATACTTCTATAATTTTTTCTCTGTTCAGCTCAATAATTTAATTTGAGGTGAAGTGTTTTTTAAAAAGCATAGTATGAAAAGGGTCAGAAAATCAATTTTTCAGTAACAACTGATATTTTACGTTGCTTTAAAAAGTGCACTTCAGAAAATTAAGTGGCTTGTTTTTCAAATGCAAAGATGTATTGAAGTTGGACTGAGCCATATTTCCAGAATAGCAGCCTTCATGATTCCTATTGGCACAAGTGGAAGAAAATAAAAGAAAATGATTGGTAAAGGTATTTTTTTCAGGTAAGAGATCTCTGGGTATTAGAAGATGAAACTTCACCAATGTTCTGTTTCTCAAGCAATGCCACACCTTTTACTATTAGACTGCAAAAATAACAAAAAGTCCATGTATCATAAGGAAGTGAAAAGTATCTTCTATCTCAAAATGGTTACCTTGAGACAACCAGTTCGTATTGCATGGAAGGGCAAAGAGATTATAGACCATTGGAGGATCTGATTCAAGCTGTTGAAATCTCAGAGATTATTTAAATCACAATGCCCAATTTTAGGTCATTTTATCTCTAAGAACTCTGGCATACATTACAAAGGTTTATTGAGCACAATGGTTTCATCAGTTTTTTTTCAAGCAGATGTCAAAAACTTTTACAAATCCAAATATTAACACATTTTGGCCAAAAAAATTGAGTTATTTTAAGTTATCTGCACATGGATTGTTCAGAGAATGTTCAACAGGAACTGGAGATATCAAACCATAGTATTGCTTGCTAAGTATTAAAAGTCATACCTTCAGAAAATTCAGTAAGTACACATTTTATGATAAAAGTGTTTATATGATACATGAAGGGTTGAAAATAAATCAAATTCTGTAGTTGCTTGTAATAGCTATTGTGCTGTAAGTTTATTTTCTGATGTAGAATTCTTCTCACACATTTGAGAATTAACAGTATCTATGGTATATAGGACAACAGCTGTCAGATTCTTTTTTAGTAGACTTACACTCCTAACATATGAAACATCTCCAGGAGAGCTTTAAAAATTAGGTGACTCATATTCTTAATGGGCCAGAATATTTTAATAATTGTTTCAAAATGTTTGGCTTTATATGGAACAACTCTCACGAATGCATCAAAGAGAATATGGTAACATCTGGGAGCCTCAGCCTGTATTTATTATATTATTGTCCTCTTTAGAAATGAACTTAATTGAAAATACATTCATATTGCCACTGTGAAAACCTATTCAATGAAAAGCTAGCTATTTTATTGAAATACCATTCTTCAAAGAAGTTGTATTTATTAAACACAGTTTCTGTCAGTACCCTGCTCCTTTCTCATTCCCAAACCTGTGGAAAAAGCAAGACCATCTTATAAATCTCTAGCCTTTGAAAACACTGGAAAATGGGATGGCTAAAGGCAGTGGTAAATCAATGTAAGAACTCTTGGCCAGTTTTGTTATAGGCTTTTCTTGGCAAATCATTTTATCTGATTGTGTCTCAATTTCTCATTTACAAAGCAAAAACAATGATTCTTGCTGTCTCTCTTCCATTTTGCATTTTCTTTCAGACTGTAAGCCTCTTTGGGAAAGAAGTTTGGGGATTATTCAATAACACTGTTGCAGATTATAATAAAATAAATTCATACTTTAGTGCAGGGATCAGGTTGCTTACCCAAGTCCACAGTAGATGAAAATAAGCTCAGTTCAAGTATATATGCATTTCAGAATATAACCAGTGACTGCAGGTTGTGTGTGTTCAAATTAATATTTTCAAGTAAATACTTAAAAAGAAGATTATTTTTTAATATTACTGTTCTCAGATGGAAATCAGTGCAAATTGCCACTATGCCCATTCTCCTCTCCCTACTGTCTACTTGTCTTTATTAAGGATAAACCTGGTTCTTGAATGCCTGGCTAATTCTCTGGTGAATTCTGCAAATACCAGCTCCATCTAAACAACAGAATAACTAACACAGTTCTTTTGATTCAAAATGTCAGGTATGAAAAATAGATGGTCACTCCACATGCTCCATCCCTGTCACTCAAATGAAAAGTACTTGACAGGAAAGAGTACCCTGTGTGCTGCTTGCAAGAGTATCCAGGGAGCTGGATAATGACAATAAAAGAGACAAATAGTGGAGGATAGTGGAAGAATGTACAACAATTTTCTCAGTGCAAACCAGACAAGAGGAAAGAAGAGTATTGCACATCTCACTGATTATGCATTGCCAAAGGAAAGCAATGGTGACTGAACATCACAAAAGCCACGACTACAACCTATTTGGCAGTTTTGGTCCTACTTGATGGTCAGAGATGCTGGCACCACTTCAACCTGGAGCCCTCTAATTCTACATTTAGCTGTCATTCCAGGGGCTCCACTATCATAGAAGATATCAGGGACAATGGGCACAAACTGAAACACAGGAAGTTCCACCTGAATATGAGGTTAAACTTCACTTTGAGGGTGACTGAGCACTGGAACAGGCTGTGGGGCCAGGTTCTGGAGTCTCCTTCTCAAAATCCACCCAGATACAATCCTCTGCAACATGCTCTAGGTGAGCCTGCTTTAGCAGGGGAGTTAGACCAGATAATCTCAGGTATCTCTTCCAATCCCAACCCAAATCATCCCATGATTCTGTATTTTCCATCTTATAAAAGGAGAAATAAATGACTAATTAAGTAAATTTCTGAAGCTCACAATAGGCTAAAGGTTTCAGCAGAACACTAAGCTGGAATAGTCACACAAGCAATACAAACTACATGCTTTATACATCTAAATTATAGAAACTATAAAAATAAATGCAGAATACAAACACCTGTAAACTAGATTTTCCTAAGAAATTTGAAAACAAACATCAGTGTGGCAGGAAAATTAAAAGAACAGCAGTTAGGTAACAGAGGACAAAAAAGACTGAAAATATTCATATGATGGGAATAAGGGAAGCATCATTTCCCTCACCCTGATTTCTAAATTTTGAGCAGAAACTCAAGCAGGCAGTGAGTGTGTCCACAAAACAAAACATTAAATGTTTGTACTTTCTTATGTAGATAAGAAACAGGGCAAGTGATATGGGAGGATTAAATAACATCTTAATATGTGAAAGTTTAAATAATAATAAGAGTAACAGTAGTAGTAGTAGTAGTAATAATAATAATAATATTGTTGTTACTGTCCAGAGAAGATGAGAAACCTTCGATGTTGTTTCTAGGATACCTAATGCTGTGCAAGTTTCTGAAGTTACTAATTCACAGATACATAAAATAATATGGTAAATGGGGGATAGAATAACAGCACATTAAGAAACCTTAAGAAAATAATATAAATAAATGGGAAAAATATAATTCCTATTGCTTCAACTGAAAAACTGGGCACTACTGCTGGGCTTCCAAAATATTCTACTTTACTCCCTCTTGCCCCTGATGGTTTCCATTTTCTTAATTGTAATTCAATCTTATTACTTAAAGAAATATAATAAGCTAAAAACCATCACACACATTTTTAGGGGTATTTTATATGGATAGCACAGAACACAGGAGAATGTATTAATTTAAGTAACAAGGGAAGCATATCCCATAGTATGCTATAGTAGCCATGTGGTACAGTAAATACAACTGCATGATCAGTTTCACTGAGTCAATGTGGGATTCCAATCTTTATTTGTCTTTCTAAAAATGAAATGCAGCTGCAGCAAAGTGCAACACAAAGCTCAGATGCAGAAAAGAGCTTACAAGATGAGGACAAAGACTAATCACTGGGTCAGACTTTCAAAAGCTGTAGGTTTGTGTAATTGAGGGCTTGGAAAGTAATTTCTCTATCATAAAAAGTGATATTTTCAAGTGTGGCATGATCAGGAGCTCCACCTCAGAGAGCTGAACTTTACTTGCATCTTATGGCAATTTTAATGATGTCATCCAAACCATCTCAGTTTGCAAGAGGATGTGGTGTTCTATGGAACAGCAGAAATGAACTTTTTTAAGGTCAGGGTACAAACTGCTTAGTTAATTTAACTAACTGCAGTACTTTGATGCTCAAATGGGGAATTGCTAGTAACAGAATGTATGTAGCATCATACTTTAAGGTGCTTCATGCATCCAGTCAGTCATAGAACTAAGCTTGTGAAAAGTAATAAATACACCTTATTTCAACTATCACTTTCAATAACCGCTTTAGCTACATTTCTGTATTTCTGCTGCCCTAAAAATATCTCTATGGGAGATAAGAGAGGTGCAAGAACAACCAGATGGCACTTGCTTATATTTATAACATTTACGTCTGGTGATAAACTACATGAAACATGATTAGAGATTAAGAAATGCCTGCACTTCAGTGAGGAATAAAGCTTTAAAACTAATTTTTGAGGTTATATAGTAAGCTCACCTAATGGCTTGAGACATTAAGATGGGCATGCAAAAAGTTGTCCGTAATTTGCAGGATATAGTCCTGAAGTACATGAGAAATGTACTAATGTACTTACTAGCCTAAGTCTTGATTTTAGGTATAATCACATACATACATAAATAGTGGCATAAAAATGTCTTAATGATTACAAAAGTACAGTGTTTTGCAGAATCAAGGTTTATTCAGGACTATTTCCCCTCCTACCTTACTGTGGAGCAACTAAGAAAAATAATACTTGCAAATTTACAAAAAAAAAAAAAATTCTCCTTTTTTTCATCAATTCTGTTNAAAAAATCTTCCTTTTTGTCTTCATTCTGTTCCTGCAATGGCAAAAGTAATTCCTTACATCCTGTGAGATTTTCTTTTTACACCTTCCTCTAGGAGATTTGCACATATAAATATCATTCAAAGACACAAGATTCTTCACATTCACTGAGAAATAAAAAGCTAACAAAACCCAATGCCAGACGTGGCTGAAAAGATCCTCATCCACTGCAGAGTAACCTTTTGTCACTTATTAGCACCCCTTCTCCTTGGCAAGGTAAGAACTCCATGAATATTTTTTTCTTTCAAAACCAGTAATACCTGGAATTTATTTGACTAATGGGGCAATAAGTCTAATGCAAGTATTTACACTTCAGCCTGTTACTCCTTCAGTCACGGGAACCCATGTCCAGAGAACGATTAATCTCACTGGAAACTAAACTAAACCAGATAACCACACCCTAAAATGCATCTTTTTATATTTGCTCTAAAGAGAGCTCTAGAATACCAAGGCAGCTTGAGGGTGTTTACAGTGTAACATCCAAACATAATGAGATATTTTACATTAGGTTTCCTGTATTCCAAGCTTTCAGCTGCTGTGTTATACCTTTTTCTGCAAGACTGAGAACCCCATTAGGAGATTTGTCTCCCATGAAAATATTTTCTCACTGTTACTTCACTTTAACACAGAAACTATCCTATTAGGGTTTCTGTAGTTCTGGGAAACAATCCTGTATTTCTAGACATAAAACCATTCTTGTTTGTCAACACACCATCTGTGCTATGTACACCATGCTTCGGGGTATGACTTGCTGTTAGTGGTCACACCAATGCCAAACAGAGAAAGTAAACAACCTCCCAAATGATACCTGAAATTCCTCACATTATACAGTGTTAAACTATTCCTGTTGATTTCTTCAGAGCCCAGGGAGCGCATGCCTAGCTCTCTACCCATTAGGATCCCAAGTCTTTTT